>APFE031521514.1:114646-162070 GCA_000404065.3 Pinus taeda | reverse complement strand
AATCCATACACCAGTGATCTGACAAGGTGACTATATAACTTAGCATAGTATTAACACTCTAGGAAGTTGAAAGGAGGTGTGAGATTATAAACTACACTGCCCAGGTTGGGGAGCTACAGGAGGTCAAACAATTAAAAGAACAGGTAGATGCAATGTAGCACAAGGAGGTCGTGTTGAAGGCACGACTAAAGCCATGATTGGATGAGGTTTATCCAGTCACGACCTCTATTGAAGGAAATATTGCAAATCTACAAGAAACTCAACAGAAGCTTCAGGCCAACAGCTCAGGACCAACAACCGAGCAGTTGGTCGAAGAAGCGAAGCAGGCGGCCACACAGTGCACTACCGAGGTTGTAGTCATATAGGTTGAGTTGGGAGATCTTCGCGCCAATATCTCTGCACCTGTAGAGTGACTCAAGGATGAGTCACCATGTTTGTGTTGGGGGCCTGTTGGGAACGGGATCCCCCAAGGATAGTTTTGGGGCCAAAATACCATGTTTTGGGTCAATTTTGTAATAAAGTAGTAAAGTCTCTGCATTTTGTGGTCACGGATCACGAAGGTGTCAAGAGTCATAAAGGGTTATACGCCCTTATTTTGTAATGTAAAGTCGGCTGTAAAGATCCACCCATGGTCCACAGACCATGGGATTGTATAAAAAGGACCTAAGTAAGTAAGCTTTAGGTAATCTTAAGTCAGAAGTCCTTAGCAAAGTATGGAGTGATGAGTCTTGGTAGAGAAGTCTAAGTGTTCGGGTCTTAGCGTAGGTAGAGGCTCTGCAGCTGAGTGCGCAGAGGCCTAGGGTGGAAGTCCACACCTGAGTGGGTGGACCCCTACAGCTGTGTGCGGAGGGCAGATAGAGTTTGTATTAAACCGAATATATAAACAAAGAGAAGTATTCTGCAAATTCTATCTATTTATTTCATGTTAATACATCTGGTTATATTACGTTTTGGGTTTCATTTACAATTTTTATGTGATACACGAATATATGTGATTATATTGGTTAATTGGATGCAAGTAAGAATATCTGTTTATGCGGCGCTAACTATTATTATTTAGTAAGATAAGTAAAACACTTAACATAACTTGGGAACTTGTACAATACGATGTCATAGCAGCACGAAAGTACATGGACCATAGGTTAAGACTACGCGAAGGTGAATCGTACACCTTCATGTAGGTACTGAAGGGAGGAATAATGGGCTAGACTGATAGAGCCCTAAAGCTTAGTGACCTGCACGAAAGTAGGAACAGAGGGTATAAACCGACATCACGACCATATCAGGGTGTGGAAACTTGGTTCCGACATCCCCCCATACTACTTTGAGTGAGAATTATGTCCATGCTCTATGGGTTGATGCCAAAAGGGCCAATAGCGTATGTATTTGCTTCACTAACTAACGCTAAAACTGGGTCAGGCCCCACACAGCCAACAAGGCTTGTGAGCATCACTTTCCTTGCTTCACCATAGCTATGATACCATGTTGAAAAAGAAAGTAGTAATATTTATGAACTTCTAATAATTATTTGTGAAAATATTAGGTCTTCTTTTCAATTAGTTCTACTTCATAAAATAATTAAACTTCATAAACTCAACGAATAGCAGTGATAAGAAAACAAAGATAACAATGAAAAAAAAGACACTAATGATTAGGTCAGAGACTAGGGAAAAACTCCACAAGGGGGAAAATGAAACCAAGATTTTCCTTAGAAATATCCTTCAACAAGACATCAAGACATAGAAAACACTGACCACAAGATGGCTTCCGCAAGTGCTAAGTTCCTGTTTACAAATTCTTCCAACAAGATCACAAATGAGATGTTGATCCCCTACCATATCACATAAGCAAATATCTAATATTTTTCCTCTAAGGCTTGGAAATGATATAGGATACATATTTGTGGAGGCACAAAACACAAACAAAATCATAGTCCTAAAGTGCCTCAGATCTCGGAATAAAGACAGATCTAAGAAGGCACAAAACTCAGAACAAATCATAGTCCTGAACTAGTTTGGATATCAGACTAGAGACATACTTGAGGTGACCTTATATCTTGAACTAACCATAGGCCTAAAATAGATCAAAATTTGGACCAATATATATGCCATGGATCTCAAAGAAAAAGCCTCAGTATAACCTTCTTGAACTTAGCCTAGAAGTAGATCTCAAATGGAAACAAAAATTGAACAAGGGTACAAATCTCAGACCTTCCACAGAGCTACAAAAATCAAATAAGGAGTATACCTTGGACCTTCCACATTAGCTTCAGAACATGTTCCACAAGAGCCATGAATTAGTATAGACTTGATCAAGAACGAAAAGAAAGACTTCTTGCTTGATTTAACCCTTGAATAATCCTTAAAATGCCTTTTCAAAGATGAACATATGATAGATACTTGAGTGATCAAATTTCTTTTCAAGGAGATAAAATTAACCTCTTTATATAGCCATCATGTGATCTGAATGGGTGTGTTTCTAGGCAAGCTGGCTTGACCATCTAAAAGGGTTGACTTAGCACTTGTACAACCATTTGAAATTATACAAATACAAATAATATTTTTCTTATTTTCAAAATATATTTGACTAATACAAAATCATGATGAACATGCTAAAACAATAATAAAAAATTGTTTTTCCAATTACAGTGATAATAAATAATTTTATGAAAATATACCATAGTTGAATTTTCAACACTAGAGACATTAAAAAAGCACCAACCACTAGGAAATATTATGAAGTGTGAATTTTGATAACAATATTTGGTGTATGTAGGGTATTTCATAGGTGGAAGAGAGTTGAAGATAGATCCTTGCACGATAGAGGCTATCATGAAGTGGTTGGTCCCTACCTTTTTTTTTGAGTTCATGACTTTCATTAGGGAAACACAATACCTAAGGAAATTCATAACCTCATTTTCAATAGTAGTAGCACCACTGTACACCATAGTAGTAAGTGGCAAGAGTTTCCAGTGGGGAAAGGGTTAGTAGAGGGCCTTTGAGGAGCTAAAGAAAAATATTAGTTAAGCACCAGTTCTGACATTACCAAACTTCCAAGAGCCATTCGAAGTGGAGACAACTGCAAGTGGATATGCTATCGGAGAGGACTTGATGCAAGGAGGAATTCTTATATGCTACCATTTTGAGGTATTTAATGGGGAAATTACTAACTACGTTACCTATGAAAAATAAGTCTATGCATTGGTGCAAGCTATGAAGAATTGGAAAAAATATCTAATGGAAAAGGAGTGTAATCCACATAGATCACCAACCACTACAGTACCGGTAGGCCCAAAGTAAGATAAAATTGTCCAGGCATTACAAGTGGATGGGATTTATACAATAGTTTCATTTAGTGATCAATTATAAGAAGGGAAACATAAGCAATTTTGTTGGCATGCTTTCAAGGCCACCCACATCAAATATCACAGCTTTGGGAACTATGATGGGTGTGGAGCCATTTACCCATGATGCATACAAAGAGGTATATTTAGAGGACGAGACTTCATGGAGGTGTTTTAGTAGTTGCAAAATCAAATTCATGTGCACGATGGTGACAACATAGATGACTACCATCTCCAATATGGGTGCACAATGGTGATAATATAACTGACTACCATCTCCAGGATGGGTGACTATAGTATGGATAAGTTATGTGTTCCTAAATGTGAGGAGTTGTTATTTATTAGAGAGGCTCACATATCTAAGGTTTTAGGGAACTTTGGTGTAGTGAAGATAGTAGCCAACATGTAGAGGTATGTGTATTGGCTCAAGATGCAAGAATAGGTAACCAGTTTCATAAGAGGATGCATAATTTATTATACCAATAAGCCTAGTAACAAGAAATAGGGTCTATATCATCAGTTACCTATACCCACTTTTCCCTGAGAAATATTTTCCATGGACTATGTGGGAGTTTTACCAACAACTAGGAAGGTACATGACTACCTATTTGTGGTAGTTGTAAAGTTTAGTGGGAAACACATAGCAAACTTGTTGACATATCTAGATGCACTTTGGGATACCAAGGAGCATCCTTTTAGACAAGGGTGCAATATTTCTTACTGCATTTTGGAATAAATTTTGGGATAATATGAACATGAAGTTAAAGAGATCTACAACATTCCATCCATAGACAAATGGGTAGATAGAAGTTGTTAATAGGGATTTGGTACAAATTTTGAGGGGTTACAATCAGAAGCATCTTAAGACTTGGGATGAAAACATGGTATGCACAACACTATTATAACAAAGTAGCCCACACTTCTACTACGAAGTTCCATTTGAAACTTGTTTTGGATATTTGACACCTTCACCTTTGGATATTACATATGGGTAGCAAGGAGGAGTGAGGGAGGATCTTACAAGGGATGCATTAAGGGCATAATTTTTTTGTTCATAAGATCATAAAAGGTCCATCTACAGGTGCGAGAGACATTGCAAAGGTCACAAGAATTATACAAGGCCATACAAGATCAACATAGAATAGAGAAGTTGTTCAAGATGGGAAACATGGTATGGTTACAATTGAACAAGGAGAGGCTACAGGGTCTTGGTAAAAGGACCAAGTATTTGTGATATGGTCCCTTTGCAATACTAGAAAAGGTGGGAGATAATTACTATAGGCTCAGTTTACCCCCATACATGCATATTTACTCAGTGGTGAATGTAGGGAAGTTGAAACTCTATGAGCCTTCCATGCTAGATGAGGAAGAGGAATAGGTCCTACCATTTGTAGAGGATTTTGCACTAGATGCTCAAGCAGTGTTGAAAAAGGATACAATTTTGCATAAGAAGTCTATACGTACAATATAGGGGTTGCATAACCTTTGGAAAATTGGGTTGAAAGGATAGCTTCCATGTAAGGCTAAATTGTATGCCTGAGAGAAGGTAGAGAAAAAATTTCCTCACCTCATTTAGTAGAACTTTTTGGGGACCAAAAACCTCCCAAAATGATGGAGGTGTGATATGAATTAGATCATTATATTTTTTTTCATCCATCTCAATTCTTTTAGAGTGGAAAACATGGAGGATTTAGCTCATAGGACCATTTGTAGGAGTGGGATCCAGTTTCGTAACTAGGGTCTAAAACCTTTCGAGAGAATTTTGAGGAACCAAATAACATTTTTGGGGGTAAAAATTTCCCATTTTAGAGTTTCATTGTTTTTTCATATTCTACACATAAGTATATTTATGATGGTGCAATAATTTTCTCAATCAGAGTCTGTATGCAAAAGTTATGCCACTCAAAAGTTGACATTCTTGTTTTAACCTCCATTATTCGAGGGGATTCCAATTCAACACCCATTATTCATAGAAAAGGGACTAAACATGTGATCCTGATGAATAAGACTTTAGAAGAGTCCATATTGTATCTCTAGTTAATATTTGAAGGAGTCAAACCTAACCACTTGTACGCTATTGAGCTGTATTATAATTGAGCCAGAAGGAGGAAAATGAGTTCCATTCTTTTGGAGGCATTTTGTTCAATATACTTAAGATGTCTCTTATATATATATATATATATATATATATATATTATATATATATATATATATATATAGTTTACAAAGAGGAATTATATATTTTAATGGTTATGAATGATTGAGAAGCCTTTTATACGTGAATAATTGAAGCATAGTATCAATCCAATTGCATTGAGAAATAGGCCTCATGGAAAACTAATGGGTTACAAATGGGTCATTCTTAGAGTACAAATCTCATTAGGATGTTTTTAATGCTTTTAGATGAAATGTTGAATTATTAATATTTGATCTCGATTGGATCATTATATTGTTTTTAATCCATATTGATGCTTTTAGAGTGGAAATAATGGAGGAACTAGCTCGCATGACTAATTTTACTAACGGGACCTAGTTTGCAAAATTGGGGTTTGAAACCTTCTGAGAGCATTTAGAAGCATAAAATGGATTTTTTTAGTGATAAAATGTCGTCACTCTAGCATCACACTTTTTTCTCCTATTCTACACATAGATACCTTTAAAATGGAGCAAGAATAATCTCAATTAGAGTTTGTATGCAAAAATTATGGCACTGAAAAATTTACCTCCCTGTTCTGGGCACCATAATTTGAGAGGATACCACACCAAAACCCATTATTCATGGAAAAGGAGCTAGCCATGTGATCATGATGAAGAATACTCTAGAAGATCATATATTTTAATTCTATTTAAGATTTGAAGGAGTCAAACCTAACCGCTAGTAGGCTATTTGGTTGTCTTAGAATGGGGTCACTAGGAGGAAAACATATTCCATTCTTTTAGATGAATTTTGTTCCATAGACGAGAAAAGTATATGATAGGGATAGAGAGAGAGAAAAAAGAGAGGATTTGTGCACTATATTATCCCATGGGCCATATACCTTACTTCTCTGTACTAACAACCATTTTCTTCTTAGAGAAGGAGAGCAGAGTGACCTCACCTTCGAGCTGGGTTTTCTCTCAAAATAGTTTCTCAGGTCATATATTGTGCTAGTTTTGGTTTGTAAGTTTTTATTTCACTATTCTATATTTTATGCATAATTATAATTTTCATTTATATGTAATTAAAAGTAATTTAGAAATCCATAAATTTAAATAGAAATAAATCTTCATTGTATAGATTTCAGAATTTTTAAGTATAATTCTATCAAATCCGTTGTGAAGAACTATCCAATGGAATATCCATGGTGATTCACAAATCAATATTTTTTAAACCCAAAATTGTTTGTTTTTAGAGAATTTTTTAGTTTCATCCTTGAGTTAGCCTTTAATTTTGATTAGTTTTGTTCATTTTCTTGACATTGTATTGAGGGGGAATATTAAAATCATTTTATTTAGAAGGCTAGATCATGGATCTAGGTTCCATGTCATATTCTTGTCTAGGTGGATATTGATGTCCACCTGCCTATTCCACTTGGACCCCAACACTATCTCTTTTAGTTTTTCGGTTTCCTTAATTGTAGCATAGTTTACTATTTTTGGCAGTTTTTCGAGTCCTAAACTTCTGAAGCCGTTTTGAGGCACTAAATGGTATTTTTAGGGAAAATAGAAAGACCAAAAACGTTCAGGACTTTTTTAATATGGTTTTGGCCTCCTCTTCGAGATCTTCAAAATGAGGTATTATGAAAGCCCAATGGAGATCGTATGCCAAAGTTACGACCCCGAGAAGTTGATCTACGAATTTATCCAAACGGGGCCCATAGTTTTGGCGCTTCTTCTACTAGGGTTAGTTTTTTGGATGTTTAGGGTTTTGCATTGTTTCTCAATAATAAATAGGCCTTTGAGCCTCATTGTAACACAGTTCAGAGGCATGTAGCCGCCACATCTCTTCTTAGAGATAAGCTACCTTCGCCTGAGTTATCTTATTTCCATTATGTTTGTAAGCATAATTCAATATTTTTCTATTAATGAAATGATGTGTTTTTATGTTGCATCTCTCTATTTATGATTATATTTGTAAGTTGTTGTGTTCCTGTTTAATTTTGGATCGATGGTATGAGAGCAGTCTTGATCTCCTTCTCTGTTTTTCTTTGCATGTCCCCAACGAGGTTATAAGGAGTTAGGGCTCGATTTAGTTGACATGTTGCAAGATCAACCTCGCAAAACCCGACGAACTTCGATGGCGAAAGAAAAGAAAGACGACGGGGCAAGAGATCCTTTCAAAATGTTGCTACCCAAAGGTGATGCATCTTCATCTAGCAGCCACTTTGGAGGTGCCACTCCTTTTAAGGTACAAGTTAAATTCGATATTCCCATATTTGAAGGCCCGATAGATGCAGACGCAATAGATAAATAGTTAAATCTGTTGGAAGGATATTTTTCAGTTCATGACTTTTCCAATCGGGAAAAGATTACTTTTTCACTTTCTAAAGATGCCCCATATGTCAAGGACTAGTGGGAAACCTACTATGAACAAAAGGACAAGAGTGAATCCTCGTTTCTTTCATCTGCACCCACTTGGGCTTCCTTCCAAGACACCATCAAGAAACAATATTACCCTATCGGGAGCTATGAAGATAAATACATAAAGTGGAACATGCTACAGAAAGGAAGGAACCGAGATGTGTCAGAGTTCACAAATAGTTTCCATACCCCTTGCACGAAGGTGGGTATCAAGGATACTGAGAGGAATTTGGTGCTCAAGTACCACGGTTGTATACACAAGTACATCCAGGATGAGATGGAGTTCCTGGACATTTCCTCACTCGGCATGACGTATCGGTATGCTGTCAAGATTGAGCAGAAGTTTAGACAAAAGAAGCGGGACTTTGGATCTATGAATCCAAGGCAAGGAAAAGGCGCCCCCAAACCATAGAACAAAGGACCAAGCCAGGGGGGGCTACACAAGACAACCCGCCGAAGCCGCAAGCAAAGAACAACACCATGAAGACAAAGAAGGACACAGGAAAATTGCGTGAGTTCCATAAGAGCTCCACTCACCATACAAGTGAGTGTCAGGCTAAGCAATCAGTGGTGGTTGAGTTGAAGGCTTCTGATTTAGATGCATGTTCCGACTCTAAACCAGAACTTGATAAGGGAACTGACAAAGGGAAGTAGATCATTGACGCAGAGCCCATTACCATAGTGGCAACCACCAAGATCCAAAATATTGAGCCTGAAGATCCAGAGGAGGGGGAACACCTCTTCCACTCATAAATGTGGGTGAAGAGTTCTCCATTGTAGTTCATTGTCGACAACGAGAGCCAAAAGAACCTCATTTTAGTAGAGGTCGTGAAGAGGCTTGGTCTAAACACTACAGCACATCGACATTTGTACACCATCAGGTGGCTTCACCAAGGACGAGATCTTCACGTCAGCCAACAGAGTTGCCTTCCATACAACATCAAGCACTTCATGGATGAGGTACTGTGTGATGTTGATCCTCTTGAAGTTTGTGATGTATTCTTAGGAAAACCATACTTGTGGAAGCGACATGCTATATATGAGTCTAGACCTCACTTTGTGATTATTACCTTGGCCAAAACGTTGTATAGGATACGGGAGGTGGCCCCACCTACCACCATCTCTTTGATCACTACAAAGCAATGCAATAAGACCATTCTCGAGACCAGGAAATTTGTTTTCCTTATGATTCACCCTCAAGGAAAGAATAAGGTTGTGGCCACGGCTTCTAGGTAGGACTACTCTACACTACAACAATAGATGGACAAGGCTATGGAGAAGTATAGGGATATTTTCACCTCACCTACAGGGCCACCTCTACACTGTTAGGTCAAGCACTCCATTGATATGGCCCCAGGTGCACCACTACCCAATAGGTCGATCTATTGACACTTTGTTTGTGAAAACAATGAGATCAAGGGGTAGATTCAGGACTATTTTAGAAAGGGCACATCAGACCAATCTCATCACCCTATGGGAGCCCAATTGTATTGGTACAGAAAAAGGATGGGACCTGCAGGTTCTGTATTGACTACCAGGCATTGAACAAGATCACTGCCTGGAATAGGTACCCAATCTAGCGGATTGGTGACCTTCTTGACTAGCTCAAGGGGAGAAAATATTTATGCAAGATTTACTTGAATTCAGGTTATCACCAGGTGCATATCAAACCCTCAGATGTGTGGAAGACTGCCTTCAAATCAAAGGAGGGATTTTTCAAATGGTTGCTCATGCCATTCAAATTGATGAACGACCTTGCAACCTTCATGAGAATGATGGATGACATCTTGTGACCCTTCACCAATGCATTCATGGTGGTATTTTTAGATGAAATCTCGATCTTCAGCTAGATTTGGGACGAGCACCTCCACCATATTCCACAGGTCCTTCAAACCCTGTGACAACACAATTTTTGTGATAGCTTGGAGAAATGCACCTTTGGCTTGACCCAAGTTCAAAATCTGGATTACATAATTGATGAGAAGGGTGTACATGTTGACCCATCCAAGATACAAGTCATTTTGGATTGGCTAGCGCCAACCACTTTAATAGATCTCCACATCTTTTTGGGTCTTGCCAAATTATACCATAGGTTCGTGTTGGGGTTATCTCATATCACTTGGCCTTTAAGTCAATTAACCAAGGGCGGAGAAAAAGAAAAGTATTTTTGGTCTGAAACCCAATAGCAAGCATTCTTTGAGTTGAAGAATCTCCTCTATTCTGCACCAATCCTCACACTACGAGACCTGCAACAACCATTTGAGATTGAGACAGATGCCTCCAACTATGCTATTGATGTGGTTCTTACTCAATATGGGCATCCAATGGCTTACCATAGTGAGACACTTTCAGACACACTCCGAAAGTACTACACTTATGACAAAGAAATGTATTCCATTGTGTAGGTTTGCCTTCAATGGAACCATTACATTCTAGGGAACGAAACGGTCATCCACACAGATAACCAATCTCTACAGTTTATACAGACACAAGGGAAGTTGCAGAACTATCGCCATCAGAAATGGCCCAACTACCTGGAATAGTTCCATTTGAACATTAAGTATAAGAAGGGAAACACCAATAATGTCATTGATTGCCTCAGTTGACCACCGGTCATGGCGTTGATCACTGTGCTTGACTCCTACGGGCACAAGACATTGGGGTGGCCGCATATTTACAAGAGTGATCCAAAATTCGACAGCACATACTAGACACTCCTGGAAGGGAAGAAAGTTCCAAATTTTCACCTTCAGGATGCATTGTTATGCCACTTGGGACACATTTGTGTTCCTTAAAGCGAGCGTGCCAAGATGATTTGGGAGGCGCACTACAATCAAGTCACTAGACATTTTAGAATAGAGAAAACAGTGGCAGTATTGTAGAAGTATTTTTATTGGCCGAAACTTAGTCAAGATGTTGGGAAGTACATTACATCCTGCACCGTCTGCCACATTACCAAACCAACCATAAAGAAATCATGGCATGTATACTCCTCTACCTACTCCTATTCAGCCTTGGGAATCTCTGTCCATGGATTACATGTTGGGCCCTCCTTCTACTAAGCACGATAATGATTGCGTTTTCGTGCTTGTTGACAAATTCTCTAAGATGACCATCATGAGGCCTGCAAGAAGAGTATCACAGCAGAGGCCACCACTAAGCTCTTCTTTGAGTGAGTGTTAGTACACACTGGGATCCCATAGTCCATTAACTCAGATCGGGACAACAAATTCCTGAGTGCATTTTGGTCAAGTTTCTGGTCTATGCTGGATACAAAACTTATAAAGTCCACGAATTTCCATCTCCAAATTGATGGCCAAACAGAGGTTGTCAATAGGATGATTGTACACATTCTACGCATCTACAACTTGAAGCATCCATGCACATGGGGTGAAAGGCTCCCCTATGACCAACACAGCTACAATAGAGCTCTCCACAGGTCAATGGGCCACAACCACTTTTAGGTAAGACTGGAATTTCAGTCATTATGTCCCATTGATGTGGCCATACCATTTGCAGCTACTCAGGAAAATTCGACTCATGTCTACTCCGAAGCTGACAGGGCTAATAGCTTCATTGAGCACATTCAATACATCTGCCAATAGGTCCATGATATATTGGACAGAGCCAATGATAAGTACAAGCAGCGCCATGATCAACATTGGGTGTCACACAAGTTCTAGGTGGGCGACCAAGTTTGGCTACATTTGCAGAAGGAGCGCCTCGTTGGACCTGACCGCAAGCTTCGCCCAGTCCGATATGGGCCATACACCATCACCAAGGATGTAAGGGAAAATTCCTTCGAGCTTGGAATTCCTTGGTCTGCACCGAGCGTTCAATGTAGACCACCTCTGGCCATACTTTCCACCATTGTTGAACACATTCAACATTGTAGAAAAACTCACACCAATAGAGCTAAACCGAGACTGCATGCAACCAGCCACCACTGATTAGATCATGTACACATAGATCAATAACACTCGCCAGCAGAAGATCTAAGTATATCAGGTTGTCAAAGCTGGCCAACTACTTCACCAAGGCAAGTGGCTCACCAGGGACTAAGTTAAGCAGAAGTTTCCCCATCTCATGGAGGCACTCAACGCAATTGGGAACATTTCTTCCTAAGGGGGGAGGAAAGATCCAGGTGGATATTGATGGCCACCTGCTTATTCCACTTGCACCCCCAACATTGTCTCTTTTTGTTTTTTGGTTTCCTTAATTGTAGCACAATTTACTATTTTTGGCAGTTTTTCGGGCCCTGAACTTCCAGAGCCATTTTGAGGCCCTAAACGACGTTTTTAGGGAAAACAGAGAGATCGAGAACATCCAAAATTAGCTAATTGATTTGTAGTCAGCCTTCTCTTTGAGATCTTCGAAACAATGTATTATGATAGTCAAACGAAGATCGTATGCCGAAGTTACGACCCCAGGAAGTTGATGTACCAATTTACCCAAACTGGGCCCACAATTTTGGAGCTTCATCTCCTACGGTTAGGTTTTTGGATGTTTAGGGTTTTCCATTGTTTCTCAATAATAAATAGGCCTTTGAGCCTCATTTTAACATAGTTTAGAGGCATGTAGTCGCCACATCTCTTCTCAGAGATAAGCTACCATCCCCCGAGGTATCTTATTTCCATTCTATTAATGAAATGAAGTGGTTTTTCTGTTATGATTATATTTGTAAGCTGTTGCATTCTTGTTTAAGTTTGGATCACATTCCATGTTGACTACCACCTCAACCATCAACATTAGATTTATCTACTTCCAAATGTCATGTCAACATGTTGAGCCATTAGGTCATGTTAGTATGCCATGTCAAACCCCTTACCTCCTACACATACTAGGGTTCATCTTACTAAGCTCCATGTAACTACCATGTTTTTCTATCTTATTAGCATCCAAATCCATTTTTTGTCCTCAATTAAGTCCTCACTCACTAGCAAGTATAGATCTCAAATAGGTTGTGTGACTATATCGTTAGGTTAAGTCCAAGTTCTAGGTTCAATTTCCATAAGGTTTTTCCCATCTAGGCTGTCCAACATTAAAATAACACAAGAGACAATATCTAATGAAATTTTGGATGTCGAGGTATCTGGCATCTTGATCTCCCTTCTATGAGAGCACAAGAAAAGGAAGATTGCATGCTTCACTATCCAAATGCAAGGATATTTGACATCTAACTTAGCTCATTTCCTCTATTCACAATGTGTGCCTTCTGGTTCGGACCACCCCATAGAACCAAGGGTTGGGGCTAAACTTCAAGGTCCAATAAAACATGTTTAATAGGACCTCCCAAATTAATTCAATTCATTCCTTTTCCGTTAACTAAATCCAATTCCAAAAGGGTCCAACACTTTCCTCTATTATTTTAAGGATTGAGAAATCGACACCAACCTATAAAGGCATAGATAAGCTTCCAAATCATTATTGTCAACTAAAAATTTTCTCATTGGAGTCCGAATGAGACCTAAAGGCCAAATTCCCAAATCTGGAGCAATTGAATGAGATCCTCTCACTCCTTTGAATCTTATAACTTCAAGCTTCAAACGCATACAATTACAAATACAGAGGCTAGAATAAATGGATTTATTTATTAAAATATCAACTCCCTTATGGGTTCCTTCAATTGAATAAAACCTTTCACTTACTACTCATAAATATTTAACAGCTCAAGAGATCCCTTATTTTTTCCATTTAGCCATGAGATATGCTTATTATTAGTCCCAAACTAGGACATTCTCGATATCTCTCTTGAAGCATAGGTATAAGAAGACCTTCTGTTATTTCTATCCCAAAGCAAGGATACACTTTAGTTTCTTAACCATGCAAATAGACCAATAGCGTTGATTAGAATTCACACTCATTCTAAAGGCCATCAAATCCTAATCAATCGTTTCAATAGATTTCCACCAATTCACAAGATCTTTGGTGATCTTTATAAAATGTTACATTTGTTGAAAAATGTAGTTATGGTTGGTCTTCATAATCCTTGATGTATTTATAATACTATGTAAAAACTTGAAATAAAATTAAATTTTAAATTAGAAGAAATAAAATTAAAAGAATGGAAATCAACAAAACCACCTAAAATTAAGATCCTTGAAAATAGCTCATACACTCGTAAATAAAATATTTACGATAAGTTACTACCCACCATAATTTAAGCAAGTATTTGCATAAAATATGGGATAATTTACAATATGTAAATAAATATACTTACCAAGAGTTACTGCCCACCATTATTTATGTGTTCTTCAACACTTTAACAAATATGAGTAAAAATGTAAATGTGCGGACTTACTAGAATTTAATTTACAAAGAGACATGATCTAATTTAGAAAGAGACATGTCTCTTGGGTATCTTGAGTATAAAATAAACTTGAAACTTTTAATTTTATACATTCACTTATCATCACTTATCTCTCTCTTACACACGTAATCTCACAATCTCACATTTCCTAAGTTTTTCAGTGTGATCTTCACTTTCCTTTCGTGGTTATTGGTTGAATTTATGAAGTTTGATTGCTTGATGGAGATAAAAGAACTATAATATATATTTACAAGTAATTACCATAATTTAGAAATAATTTTTATATCTATTGCACTCTATTTTTCGACATGGTATCATAGCTTTGATGAAGCAAGGTAGTTCAAGATCACATCTAAGTCTATGCAAGGAAATGAGTTGATATATTTATGATAACAAAGCTAAAGATCAAAGCACCTTAGATTAAGGTTCAAATCCAACATAAACAAGTTGATTTTGTTTCAAAAGTTATGGCCTCAAACTCTAGAATGGTGATAATAAGGGTCCAACTTACAATTAGTTGTGGTCTATGATATGTCTAGGACACAAGTTCACAAGATGGTAGGACATTGATCAATGCACTAAATAAGTCTCTATGCTCGAGATATGTGAGCAAGAATATTTGTATAAAGTGTTAATCTAAATTGTTGGCTTCAATATCAAAGAATATAGATTAAGGTCAATCCCCTAAATCAATCTCTACTAGAGTCCAAGAAACATGAGGAATGAGACAAAACTTATGTGCATGTGCGATGATGGATCCTGTGAAGCTGCGAGGATTTCTAGATTTAGTTTGAGTTTGGACCTAGTTATAATGAATGAGTGATTCACCTCATAAGTAAAAAGTTTGAGTTCGGACCTAGTTATAATGAATGAGTGATTTCTATCAAAACCTCTTCCTACATGGAAGTTTGTGCACCTTCAAGACAAGCTTGGGCTTGTGGAAATTTCCTCCCTGGTTGAGAGGAAGCAAGGTTGATGATTGCACCATGGATATAGTTTCTCATTGTCTCATATACTTTGACTAGAATTAGGGATGTTATCCCTATGCCAAGTACATTGATCGGAATTAGGGAGAATGGTTCAATGAATTAGATAACATCATGGATATACATTCTTCCTATGTCATGTACTCTTATTATAATTGGGGATGTTATCCATGTATCAAGTACATTGATTGAAATTAGGAAGAATGATCTAGTGGACATGCATTCTTCCCGTGTCAAGTATTATGACCAGAATTAGGGAAGGTATCCCTGTGTCAAGTATTGTGACTAGAATTAGGGAGACTAGTCTAGTAGAGGCTAGTTGGTGCCTCCTATCATCCTGCTTAGATATTTGAGAGAGTTTCTTAGATATCTGAGAGAGATGCTAAGATCTCTGAGAGAGTTTTTGGGCTCTTTATTTAGAGAGAGATGCTCTGATATCTAAGAGAGTTGCTCGAATATCTGAGAGAAATACTCAGATCTTTGTTTAGAGAGAGAATATTTTGGCATCTAGCTTGGGTTGAGGTCCTTTGGAGTTTGACCTAGACTATTTGCACTAGTCATGTGATTGTGAACAAGGACTAATCTGGATACCATGAGGTTGAGATGTCAACCTGATCATGGTGACTAGTTAATATTGATGTTTTACCATAGGTATTGCGTGAATGCCATGATTGTTATAGGTCAAGAGGTTGACCTAGATGATTGTGATGTTGGTATTTATGATATTTATCATGATGCATATCTTAATCTTGAATCAAGTCCCTTAATCCCATAAGGATATGAAATGATGTCACTCTGAAAAATGTTAGCAAAGTCATCCTTTTGTGAAGTTCTGGAAGGAATTAGACAAATGTATTATTTTGGAATGATATATCAGGCTAAAGTTTCTTTGTGAACCTCATGATCAATACATGTCTTAAGGAAGAATTTATTTTACATAGTGTTGAATTTTTCAAGTTGTGGATCAGATCACAACCACATAAGGAAATTTTGTGACCTTTGCTCAAAAAGTATTGAACATATGCTTTCTTTAAAAAATGTCATTATATCATAAACCCTATGAAACAATTGATTTCTAAAAGTATATTTGAAGTACACCTTTGAATAAAGCTTGCTTACAATGAAAACAAAATGTTGAATTGTCTCTTAAGAATCATGATTATGTATTTGGAAACCAAGGGAGAAGTTATCATAAGATTACCTGAGCCCAAAATATCAAGTTGTTGAATTGAAGAAGCTTGGAAATTAGCCTAGAAGGATCTAAAGATGATTATTTTAAGGTCATTTATTTGGCTCAAATATCTTGAGAATAGAAGGAAAGGTTGGGCCCCTCTTCAAGCTTAGAAGTTCTAAGGATTTCTTGATAAATTCATTTGCAAACCCTGCACTATGATAGGTCAAGGGAAAAAATGAACAAAGGCATTGAAGATTTTACTGCGGAGAAAGTATTGATGCTAGGAAAGATATATTCCATCTATATTTTAAGAATGATGAAGTTCTTATTTGTACATTGAAATGAAATCCAAGCTCTTATGAAGAAAATACTACTACTAAAATGATTTAGAGAAATAAAATCATCATTGGAATCTCTTGATTGATTGTTAAGAATGTTGGATATGTGAAGGGAATGTCAACTCTATGATTTTGAAATTTCATTATGAAATTTAAAATATATGGTTTGTAAATCTTAGAAAGCAACAAAATCTTGAATTGGTCATTTCTATTGAAGATAGAAATCTTAGTTCATGCAAGGAAGATGTGGCATCATGATGACATTGTGGATGAAGATGATGCAAGAAGGCCAAGATCAAGAGGGAGTTAGAATTATTCTAAAAAAATGTTCTTACATGGAATCAGAGTGATAATTGTAGGTATATACTAATGGCTTCATAGTATATGGTAGCAGATTGAAGAACAAAGCAAAGTTGTGACAAGAGGACATTCCTAGAAACAAGGATTTGTGTCGTGAGATATTATCCTAGTTGGGATATGAGTTCAGAGTGAGAAGATAGATCAATAAGATTGAAATATGTCTTGATATATTCCAAAAATAAGTTTGTGATGACTTCCAAGATGATTTCAACCTAAGAGAAGTACAAAAAAAGAATTACCTTAGTAAGACGAAGAATGCTATGAAGGTAAATGTTTGTCAATTACACTTCTATTAAAAGTTTATTGTCTTCATGATTTCCGTTAGTAAATCAAATCGTTGTAGAGATCACATTCTTTGATGAAAGAAGAAGTATATGTAAGAGCTACCTCAATCTTGTGAGGTTTATGAAGAAATATTATGCTTGTAAACAAAAGGAATTTTTTGTACAAACGCTTCCTGGATTGATGGACCAAGGTTCATCCTATATGATTTGTCTTCTGGCGAAAGCATAAGAGCTCATGTGTAAGAGGGAGTTACATTAACCATAAGATTTTCTCTAGAGGGATAGGTTAACATGTATCCAACCATTCTCTTAGTTGTAGAGGGAGTTAACCTCATAATTCAATATGAAACATCTTGACTAGATAGTTGATAACATCAATGTCGAAAAGAGAAAATCAGGATTTCCATGGCAGGATCTGTTTAAGAAAGAATATCTAGTTAAGGTAACTGATGTAACCAAGATAATGGATGAAGTGAAGGAAGCATATCAATTTATGGCCGAGACAAGGAATTTAGCTCAACATTTGTTTAAGTATTAACATGGTATAATTGGTCATGGAAGAGTCAGTTATGGATTGAAGGATGTCTCAAACAAACAAGTAGAACTACAAGAATTCACATTGGGCAAAGAGTGATGAAGACAAAGAGAGACCGTGTATTGATTCAATATGGGCTCCATTATGATATTTTAGATGAGTGAGAAGTAAACATCTATTGCACTAAGTGGTCGAGCATTTTTCATATTGGTTGGAAAGTTGAGAAGTAATATGTCTCTAGCTTGCAGGATTGTTTGATCAAGTGCAGATGAGAGCTTGATGATAGGTCGAGGCACCTTGATAACTAGTACCAATACGTGGTACACATAGAAAGTAGTGAAGCTCTAGTATATCTCCACTGCTGAGCAGGAAACTAATATTTTGACAAAGCCTTTGTCCCATACGATGTTTGTATTCTTCGGGGACAAGCTTGGACTTGTGGAGAACCCATCATAGTGAGAAGGAGTATTGATGTGCTAACAATAGGGGCATGGATTGAACTATTAGCGACAACAAAAGTATGGCTCAGACTGTTAGTGACAATAGAAACATGGATCTAGTTTTTGATAAGTGAATAACAATGGCATGGCTCAGACTGTTAGGGACAACAGGAGTAACATGGACTATTGATGAGTGGAATATAGGGGCATGGATCGAACTTTTGGTAACGACAGGAGCTTGGCCCAAAATGTTGACGGGTGGAAAAAATGGGTATGGTTTGGACTGTCGGTGACACTAAGAGCATGATCTAGACTGTTGGTGAGATAATGGTTTAGATTGTTGGTAACAATAGGAGCTTGTTTTGGACTATTGAGGGTGGACAGTAGGGGTATGAACCAGATTACTGGTGAAAATAGGAGCATGACCAAGATGTTGGTGAGATAAGGGCTTAGACTATTGGTATAATAAGAGCATTGCCTAGATAATTGATTGGTGGAAAATAAGGTTATGGTTCAGAATATTGGTGAGAACATGAGCATCACCTGCCCTATTGGTGAGGTAATGGCTAGGAATGTTGGTAACAAAAGGAGCTTGGATTGAAATTTTGATAGGTGGAAAATAGGGTTATGGCTCACACTTTTGGTGACAACAAGAGCATGACCTGTAATATTGGAGAGATAGCATGGGAGGTGAAAATTATTGAAAGAAATGAACTATGAGGCCCGAACACTCGTGGAGTGGGTGCCTCTTCAACATCATGGCCTAGAGAGAGGCATTTGGATTTAGGACATGGGTTCCCCTAGGGTTTGACCATGGGGGATGGAAACCCTGAACTAGTCAGAGTACCATGAGGTGAGGCACCCACTAGATGATGGTGACTAGTTGAGTAAGTAAAATTGGTTAGAAGAGCTAACCTTTGTTGTGGTATATGCAGAAGAACAATACCCAAATTTTGGTTAGGAAAGCTAACCATGGCACACAAAAGAATAATACCCGCATTCAACAAAAATAGTATATTTGAAATGGGCCACTGAGAGAATTGAAAAAAATGGTCCCAGATAGAAGATATAAAGGTATTTTCTTAAACTTCTTATCCTCTCAAAATACCATTACTAGATTATAAGAATTTAGGAAGCAAATATGTAAATTAAATTACATGAAATTAGCAAGAAAGGGTTATGAACCCTTGAAATTCCTTTTCCCTACTACTATTAATCATACTATTATCAACAAAAGGGAAATGATAACTAGATATTTCCATTGTTATTCAAATACTAAAATCATAAACCAGAAATACCATATGAAATGATAGGGATTTTACATGAGGGTTAGTGTCTTATGAGACAAAAGAAACCCATTTAACCAGCGATTGTATTTACCTAAAAACTAAACTTAAAAGAAGCCCCATGGTAAACATCAAACTACAATGGGGACAAACTATTCCATAGTAGCACTAAGATATTACATAATGTACCCTGGAAACAACAAATATATATATATATATATATAATATATTATATATATATATATATATATTATATATATATATATATATATTATATATATATATATATATATATATATATATTATATATATATATTATATCTTAATAACACTCCAAGATGAGTGCATAAACCCTAATAAATATTCACCAAAGAATATGTTTGGAAAGAAAGATTTTTTCAAAAAAAATTGCAGAGTTACCTCTGGAAGGACTTGACAAGATTCAAAATCGAATTGGGCATGTGTAGTCGATATAATTCATTAAAATTGTGATTGGTGAGAAATATTTGCCATAAAAACCTTCACACACTAAAATGAACAAAATGATAGCAAAGTTTGTAGAACAAACTTCTCTCGGAGCACCATAGGATAACAAATGAATGAGAACAATGTCATAATAGACTTTTACCTCCAAGAAAAACCCTAAGATCGATCATAATCGTTGACTTAATCAAAGTGGGTCTATATCGTCGAAGCGATAGGTCAAAGGTACCAGTCGTGGAGACTCTAGAGGATCACACATATACACCTATGGAAATATTGGGAAGGGTTGATGATACAACAACAAGTGTGAACTAACAAAAATATCAATGCCAGTGATACACTGATCCATAATGATATTAAAATCACATTTAATAATCATACCAAGCTATATGATAATAAACAACTCGTTGAGATAATCCATGTGCAAATTGTTATAAGAATGGTTGCAAGCTGTGGTACTATTATATATGTATATACAATTTGTGCAACGAAAACATTGGAAGGGTGGTCAATTACAATTGTGTACTGTCTTGATGTTGTGCATTATTGAATGGTGTTGTTTATTGTTCATGTGATGTGAGTTTGATTTATGTTTGATCCAATGCTAATGTTAATTAATGCTCTATGAAGTTAAAAATTAACTAATTGGAAGGAAATATTGATTCACACCCTTATCAGTATTTCCAACAATTGGTACCATATGTTATCGCTAAAAAATGATCACCTAACCATTTCCTACTAGGTTGATCGAAATACACATTAAAACAAACTTTCACCATAGGAAATAATTTAGTGAACCATTTTCCTAAAATATTCCTCATTAAAATCTAAAAAACCTCGTGAGAATAATTAAATAAGTCATTATTTATTTATTATCCTCACAAAATAATTATTAAATCATTATTTAATGATTATTTCTAACCATTTTTTATTTAACCACTCATGAGTACTTAAATAAATCATTATTTATTTATTATTCCATATTTATCCATTATTTCTCTCATCAGATAATTATTAAATCATTATTTCCTATTTATTTTGACTTTATCCCCTTATGCTAATAAAACAATTTTTTATTAATTACTTTAACCATTTTGCTTAATTAACTCAATAAATCATTATTTTTTGAGTTAGTTTACTAAATACATATATTTGATCTTTTCAAATAATATTTCTCTCTCTAAAATATAATAAATTATTCCTAACTGTTATATCTAGATTTGGTTTAATAGTTTTTTATTAGTAATCTAGATTTAGATATATCCTAAGATTTTATTAGAAATAGAGGGGTTTTCTCTTCATTCTACGCAGGACCACTTCATCATCCTCATTATAATCTTGTGACGTTTGAGCTCCCACTTTTGAGTTCAAGCCACCATTACTTCATTTTGTCCAAAACATCCATTAGGAGAGGGAGAGTTGAAGCTGAAGCACGGGGTAACAAAGGAACCATCCCACGGAGGGGGATTTTGTATATCTAACTGTGCATATTCTCCTCACTAGGTGTAAGTTGTCTTTTGAATAATAAAATAATTTTTTCATCCATTTGGGCCTATTGCATGTTATACATAGTGATTTGTTGTTTTATTTCCATTTCATGTTTTTTGCAGGGTTTCTAATGTTTGTTTTGTAGATATAAAGAGAAATAATAGTCATTATCCATTGTTGTTAGGGCTATTTGTCACCTGTAACTTTATATAAGACTTTTGGTACAACTGCTAAGAATTTTCACATTACCAAATAGCGACTCCATACGTCTAGAAATTCAGAACACTAGTGATTGTTGTTTCAACATCTTTTTTAGCAATTTTCTTTCTCTCCCTTTCTATTTCTATTTTTAGATTATTACTCTTTGCTAGAAAAATCTTTATACTTATGGGTTTCTGTTTTTTTTTTTAGGTTACAGGTACCCGCTACGTAAGAGATGATGCTGTCAAATGCACAAAGCATGGGAAAACCAAGAAGCTACCTCTAGGAGGAAACAACCCATGCATCCACCTATCTCTCCCTCTATGCAACCACCTGTGCTTGCCAATCCATTCCCTCACCAAGGATATGTGGCTGCCTAAGAAGACCAAAATTCCCCACCTCTTCCACCTTCACAACCTAGGAATGGGTCTTAATATATTCTCATAACGAATTCAGAAGATATTAACCTCCAAAATTGGTCACGCCAATATGGAAACCCTCCTAAAAAGTCAGTGGCCGATTCTTAACTCAAAGTTTCCACTAAGCCTCTTTAGTCACCAAATGGTACCTTACAAATCCCTCGGCCTAAGGTATAGGTTCAACCTAATATCACCAAAGAACCATTACGTCAAAATGCTACTAGTTCTCAATTCACCCACACTTATAGTATAGTAGATAGCTTGCTGAACTCCTACTGCCATGTAAATGTTGGAAGCCCTCTAGACCTTCCCATCCCAATGGGAAACTCTATTATCTACTTTAGGTGCTTTGGATCCTTCTTTGACATTGATAAAACTACTCATCCTCCTCTTCCTTCCTCCATTTCTTTTCAAATACCACTCTCCATCAAGAATGTTATTTTTCAATGGTGTAGAGTTGACGAAGGTGCATCCATTTATGTGACGATTGTTAGTGTTTGGAAGCAACTTGGTTACCTCAACCTATCACCGTCATCCATCACTCTTTGTTGATGGGTTGTTCACCCCTAACAACCTCTTGTTTTATATCATATTTACCCCATATCCATTGTTGGAAAGAGGGTCATGAGAAATATTAAAGTCATCGATACCCATCTCGATTACAACCTTTTGCTTGGTTGTAGCTTCATGTATGATATGCCAAAGGTCACACCTTATGTCTTTTGTAATATGTGTTTTCCCCACAATGGAAAGATAGTCACCATTTATTTACTGAATTATGACAACCCTAAATCCTAGGTATCTCCTAAAAATTTTATTTCATCAATGGTGAGCGAGAAAGGCACCCATACCTTCATTAATGTATCCCCTAGAGTCTATAAATATTCCACATTACTTGGGGCTTCTTATAGCCCACCGCCTATTTCCATTGAGCCTAACCCTTCTAGTGTGTGCATGATTCAAGCATCATGAGCTACCAAACAACAATCCAATACATCTTCCTAGTAGCTATCTCCCCAATAATCTAGTGCTCACACCTCAACAGGCCCTTCAAGGGGAATTCATCTAGGCCCTTTTCCTTTAGGAGGATCTCCACCAAGACACCCTCCATTAGGAAGAGGTACTCTAAGTCATTATCCTTATGGTCATATACCATTCTTATTCTCACGACAAGGAATATTTTCCACTCTTATAATGGCTATGTTGATTCTTCCTAACATGAATTTGGGGATCCCATTTTGGTACATAGATCATCCTGCAAACAATCCTTACCAGCTCAAGCCTTACATGGATTTGACTCGGGTACAACCTATCGTTACCACCCATTCCTTTGCTTCATTTCCAAAAAACTCTTAGCAGAAAATTCATTCCTTTTGTGAAATCATCTAGTGAGGAGAGGAATACCGAGAAAAAAAGGGCGCAAGGACAAGGCAACCGAAGAGGAAACAACTACTACTAAACCACTAAAGCTTACTCCTTCATGTGATTTATGTGATGTTCATGGTCACACCATTAATAGTTACCCTGATCTTCCCCACATTAAGACCATGGCTTTTGAATTCGATGTTCAACCCAATCTTAATATCCCTGAGGTGAAAGTCACATTACTTGATTCCGCCAAGAAGAAATAATCGTTACACATGACCCACCCTTGTTCTTTGTGCAATACGTACAAAAATTATTCTCTTCGTTGTCCTCAGCTTGACATATTTTGTGACACACTCCAATTTCTTCCTCCTTTTTCTGTACCTATGGATCTTATCATCAATCTATTGCCAGGAGAAGAGGCTCCTCAAACCACCATTGTGGTTCCACCTCTTGATGTCAAAATGATAGATAACTCTATACCCATACTATAATTGTCATTATCCATGGGATCAAATTCTTCAAACTCCTTAGGATTTTTTGAATGTGCTTCTTCAGAGCCAACATCTAAAGACACTTCGGTCTCAACACCGATGGATATTACATCCACTAGTCATCCATCCCCTATTTTTAACGATGTGTATGTGAACCTTGTCTCCCATGATGATGCTCTAGGCAGTTCATCATCATCAATTGGTCCATCTTCCTATTGTTCCCCCATTTCTCATTCTGATGAAGACATCATGGAAGCCATGACCACCCTTGATTATCTTTGGGATTATATGCACCATCGTTCATATTTCCCTCCACTGCAATCACATGGTCAATATGTTGTTGAGTTGAAAGACTTGATCCATAGTCAAGTAGACTGGTTTACAGATCTTATTCCTGCACCAAATTCTTTTGAAGAAGGTAACATGGCAAACATTTTTCCTACCATTGATTAGCATCTTGAACAAACCAGGCATTGAAGAGAATATCACATTGGGGGATATTGCAACTCGAAAGAAATTGAGGCTTACACTAAGCGATTGAAAGAATTTCATGATGTTTTTTCCCGGTCTTACTCTAAGATTCCCAGACTTGATCCAACCATTGTCAAACATCATATTAACACTTGGTCAAATTCCATTCCTGTGCATAAAAAAAAATGCATATCCATCCTTCCAAGCATGATGCGATTAAGGTTTAAATCATTAAGCTCAAGAAGGCTAGATTCATTTACCAAGTAGAGTTTACTTAAGGGATTTCTAACCCTATTCTAGTTTTGAATAAATAAGGCACTATTCATATTGGGATGGAATTTAATGATGTGAACAAAGCTTGTCCCAATGAAAATTTCATAACACCTTTCATCGATCAAATTATCGACGAATGTGTGGGGTATGTAGACCTCTCCTTCATCGATGGATTTTCAGGGTACAACTAGATTAGTATACGCTTTAGAGATCAACATAAAACATGTTTTACCAATCCATGGGGAAATTTTGCTTATAGGGTCATGCATTTTGGTTTAAAAAACATTGGGGCCAATTTTTAGCGTGCCATGTCCTATTGTTGTCATAACCTAGCTCACATTATCCTTGTGTATCTCGACAATCTCTCCTCCCATTCCAACTTTCGATTGCAAAGCAATGATCATTTGCATACCATCTTCCTACAATGTCGCAAGTATAACATTAACCTTAATCCTCTTAAGTGTTTCTTTTTCATTCCCGTCGGTTATCTTTTGGGCTTAATTATGTCCAAAACTAGGATCTTCATCAACCCACTTAAAGTTGAATCCATTCTTGAACTCCCTCCTCCTCGCAACCTTCGCCAGATGAAAAAACTTCAAGGGAAAGCCAACTTTTTGTGTATATTCATTTGTGACTATGGCACCACCACTCACGGGTTTCTTATACTCCTACTATCTAACATTCAATTTGTTTGTAATGAACAAGCTCAAAAGTCCTTCGGTGCCCTCAATTGCGTTCTCACTTCTGCTCCTTTTATTAGTCCACCTAAATTTGAGAAGGATTTCATCTTATACATCTTAGCCTCCATCAATGTAGTTTCTAGGGTCTTAGTACAAGAAGATGAATATGAAAATGAACGTGTCGTCTATTATGTTAGTAAGAATCTTAGTGTACCCCCTATGTCCTATTCCCATGAGGAAATGTTGGCCTTGGTAGTCATGTTCTCAGTTCAAAAAATTTGTTATTATATCCTCACGTGTAGCACCAAGGTAGTTACTAATTCCAAACCCATTTCATTCTTATTGATTTTGTGGATCATCAATGAGAAATATGTGTGTTGAATTTTCATAATCGAGGAATTTTACTTGGAATTTGTGACACCTAAGAGTAAGAAAGAATTATCCCTCACCAAATTCATGTCTAACTTTCCTACTGGTGCAGAAGATCCGCTGATAAATGATGATTTTCTTGATGAAAATTTGTTTACTATATCCTTTGACGATCCATGGTGTGGCGACATCCTCACTTATTTGTGAACCCAGAAATTCACCCCCCACCTCACTCGTGATTATTAACAATGCATTCGACATCAAGCCCATCGCTACCTTCTCAAAGGTGATGATCTTTATCATTGTGGCGTCAACACTATCCTTCATCATTGTCTTGCCATTTATGAAGCAGAGAAAGCTTTAAATTCTTGTCAGAGTGGCACTCGTGGTGGTCATCTTTCTGGAATGGCCACTGCCTAAAAAATCATGTGTATCGAATAATTTTGGCCTTCTCTCTTTAATGATTGCATTGAGGCAGTCAAACACTATCCCCATGAGAGAAATTATGAGGTCCAAAATGGGCCTCCTAAGGAATATTATAAAATATTAGTGGAAATAATAAAATAATATTAGATTACCTCATCAAATTTTATAAGGGAAAAAGAAAAAACTACTTTTTCAACTTGTATTTTCAACTTATCTCCCTACGATTTTACTCAAATTTCGAGTGAGAGCACTTATTGGATGCATAATTTGATTCCTCATCCAAGGAGTACCCATATTTCATGACTTCGATTTACCCTACTGCATGAGAAATGAGAAATACATGAAAAACATCTTTGCAATCACATGTTTTCATGTATTTCTCATTTTTCATGTAGAAGGGTCCATTGAAAGTATGCAACATGGGTACTCCTTGGACGATAAATAAATTTATGCATCCAATGAGTTCTCCCAAATTTTGAGTAAAACCATAGGCATATAAGTTGAAAATACAAGTTGAGAAAGCAATTTTTTGTTTTTTATTTTTTATTTTTATTTTATTTATTTTATTGTTATTTTTTATTTTATTTATTTTTTAATTTATTTTTTATTATTTTTTTATATATTTTTTATTTTTTATATATATTTAATCTTTTTACTTTTTTACTCCAAAAATGGTGAATCATCCCCCATGGTTGACATCATCGCCTTGAATCCTATTGGTTCTTATAGATTTGATTTTGTTTGTACATTTTTGTTTTGAGCCCCATTTTTTACCTCAAAATTTCTCTAATGCAATTGTTAATTATACGCACCAAAGACGTGATATCCACCTGCTCCTCTACACCATGTTATTGTAGTTAGTCCTTTCTGCAATTGGGCCATTGATTTCATGGAGTGATATATAGCATGGCTGAGAGTTTGAATTTGAGATATAGCATGAATTTTCCTCACTATTTGGATTTGAACATCAATATTCATCATCTTATTACCCCTAAGGTAATGGAACACTTGAAGCCATAAACCAAATCCTTAAAACCATGCTTCAATGGATAGTGAATAAACACAAGACCAACTTGCATTTAATTCTCTTCCCTACATTGTGGGCCTATGGAAATTATATTAGAAACACCACTAGGTTCATTCCTTTCCACCTTGTTTATGGAGAGGAAGAAATCTTTCCAATTGAGTGAGAAATTCCCTCCCTTCACCTTGTTGTTGAACTCCTCCCAGAAAACCCAACCCTTAGAACAAATACTCGTCATGCTATAACATGCTAATGAATATAACTGAGTTGCATTGAAAACCATATAAGCAACTAAAAAGTGCACCAAAGCCCAGTATGACTGAAATTTCCATCCTCAAAACCTATCAAGGAGGTGTTCTTGTTCTTGTTTATAATCAATCCCACGATATATTGGGACATGGAAAATTAGAAATATTATGGAAGGGTTCCTATATAATTCGTAAATGTTTGGGAAAAGTGGCATTGGAGGGACCAGAAGGAGAAATTCTTCCTAACGCTCGCAGTGCACTCTACCTAAAGAAATTCTACCCCTAGAATTTTCCTCTTGAATGCATATGTTTCTATTTTCTTTTTTGCATTCGTTTAGGTAGGCTTCATATTTTGTCATCTCATTGGTTGTCTTTAGGTGTCTTTCAAATGGATCCATCATCCACACTATATATAAGCTATGTCAACAGTGCAATTCGCTTCTCCAGGAATCTAGCCTCAACAGCTTGGGTCATTTTCTCCCCTTTTCATTCGTTAGTCCAATCCAATGGTGTATGCATCAAACTTGCCACCAAAAATCAAGATGAATATGATGCAATGATAGGTTTGTTAGTTGATTCCATTTCTCATCACATAATTCACCTTCATGTTTGTCTGGATTCCATGTTGTTTTTCATGAAATTGAATGGCATTTATCATGGTGTAACCTTGTCCTATTTAGAAAATATCTACAAGTTATAGTGTTGCCACGTGAATTTGAATCCATTTCATTCAATCATGTTCATAGAGCCCAAAATAAATTTGTAGATACCGTAGCAAATAATGTTATAGGTTCTCATTTATCACATGCATACATAAGAAGGCAACTATGAATACCAAATTGCGACAACATCATCAAACCATGCATAATCATATTATGTATTAAAATATCCATAATAAATAGTTTAGAGTCCACTATTCTAAATACATCGGCCATTTCCATAGCATGCTACATCGATACATAAAAAACTGGGGACACCTGCACCCATCTATCTAATCACTATCCTCTGGATGATATTGGGCTAGTGGGGCCACTGTGCCAACCCATAGGTCTCTCATAAACTTACGAGCCATAGCTACAAACCTTAGAATAGCTCACCAACTAGAGGGAAAAAACCACATTCATGTACTGATATTCTAGCTCATGCCATTCATGCTTGGTCACACCACTCATTACTATGTCAAGCCTACACCCGAGATCCTCTAGGAACTCATCACTCTCTAGCTTCCACTGATATGTTGACTCTCTCTTATATGTAGCTCTAGGTGTTGTAGTTCGCCCCATATATCCTGTGGACCTCACCAGTACTATATTTTCATGTCATACATTTGAAAATCAGTACCATATACATATATTTTATAACCTATGAATGCAACCAATATATAACATCTATCACTTACCATCTAGTCCCCATGCTCATCCTGGTGGAAGTGGTAGTTCAGGATTCCCTTGGAAGTTCATACCATAGTATGGATAATCATCTATGTAGATAGGTAGATGACCCCAATGGGAGAAAAACTTAGGTTAGAACATGTGTCTGACTCATCCTTCTCAAGCTCATCATATTAGTTGTCCCTAATGGCGTAACGTGGGCTCCTGTGGGCCCCCACCACATACATGTACATATGGTCGAAGGGTCGATATCTTCTCAAGGAAGAACGAGCATATCCAAAATGGAAAATTCAGATTGGTGGATCACCTGTCTAGATTTAGGTTGTGCCAATAACATCTAAGCCCACCCATAGTAGGTACCTAAGAGAACAATTTCCACTAGAATCATCTTCCCTATAGTGACTCAGTGGAAAGCATGGTCACTAAATATGAGCACCATTACTGTAGTTGTAGCTTATGTCTCAAGTCACTCCAAATCATGTATCTAGATACTTGAATCCTTTATTTGAGTACTTGATGCACAATGACACTCCATAAACTCCTCCACATTCCTCCTTCAATGCAATACTTGATGTGTGCCTCTAACCACCCCAAGGGTGGAAATCCTGTCAAGAAGTAAATGTTAAGGATGCTTATATCAATCTCTTGACCCTCTATCATAAATTCCTCTTGGTATGCATATTAATAACTCTCTATCTGGGAAAATAATGACTCACCAACCCTCATTAGTGGGTTCTCAAAGAACTTAAATAATCCATATCATGCAAGATCCCCTCTGGCTGCTTGATTCCCCTGAACCTGAGAGAAAAGAGCATTAAATTCTCATTCTCGCCATAACACTTTGTGCTCTACCATACCTACAAAGTATCATTATAGTTTGTAAATTATAGAGTACCCAAATACATTTCCAGACATAAGGTTTAACTTCTAGGAGACCCCCATCTTCCTCCCACCATTAGGTCCCTAGTGCATTTTCCCCTCAAAACTTGCATTGAGGCACCACTTTTGGCATCTTTCCTATGTTGGTTAGTGCATGAAATGGCCAAGTAGCTAAGCTACAACTATGAGGAAATACAATGGTTTCCCTCACCCAAATAAATACCTAATCTAGAAATCCAAACCATATAAACTAATGAGTATGGTTATCCCACCGACCTAAATGTCACAGATCTAAAATCAGATGGTCGATTTGTCGAATATGAGCTTACCAAGATGTAGGGCCTCCTCGTCCTCTCCAAATTCACTAATAGCTTAATGTGTAAATGAATTGGAATTGGGGGCAAGAAGCCCTTTTATAAGAAAAACCCTATTTTTTCCCTTGGTCATTATGATCAAACTGTAGCTTAGTTTGATGAACTATATACACCATTGGAAATATCTCACCAAGATCTATAATGGGTCTTCCTTCATTTTGGGTAATTTAAAACTTCGTTGGGAAGCCTTTTTTTCCATGAGGTCCTGCTTTGTGTTTATTCAAATCGATTCTCTCGGTATGAGTCGCCTGTACTCTAGCACCACTTTTTGTTTGCACCTGTCTACTTATATGTAGAGTTTCATTGTGAGTAACCACTATTTACTCATGTTTTTATGGTACCCTTTGGGACATTCCCATGTCCTAGCATCATTGTGTCACCCTTGTTCAGAGCATCATATAAGATGAGTCATCCCTATATCTATGGAGTATTTTCAACATGCCATTGAGTCCAGTTACAATATATTATCCCTCTATGTGTAACATTCATCCCCTTTTTCTTACATTTAGCCTCCAACTATCATGATTGTCTTTAAAAGGCCTCTGTTTAAGTAATTGACCGTGGCCTTTAGATTCATGTTAGTCGTTGCCAAGTCAACCTTACATATAATTATCTGAAAAGGGAAGTCATAAGTCACCCAGTTCCCTTGTTTCCTAATACATTCCCCCTAATGGCATTCTCTATCATTTACATTACTATGATCCTCGTACCTTTGTTGAGGACTCCTCATTGCGTGAACTCTGGTGGGCCCTACTATGTCGACTTAAACACATCTATTCCAGAAGAATGGTCTAGAGGGTGGCATACCTTGGTTCTAGCCTTCATCATTTTCCAGTTTCTCAGATTAAGAAAATGGAATCATCATTTCCTTTTGACTTGTCTTTTTCTCGTGTGCTCGACTCCAAATCCATATCGCACGATCAAGAATCATACACTTGATGGTCGAGTGATCTAGTAGATTTTCCCAACATTCTCCTGGTGTGTGTGATATGTTCTAGACCTCATGAGGGGGTAACCCTTCAAGTATTCCTCCACATGCCAAAATGTTAGAATATCATGATCTAGCCTCATGCAATTTTGTTGATTTGACTGGCTCGGTTTCTGCCAATCACAAGGCTCACAACATGCATCTCTCTTTCAGATGGTCCATTCAGATCCTTAGAACCCTTTCTTATTCAACATGGATTATTTGGTTATGATATCCATGTCACATCAACTTGGGGGAATTATGTCCTATGTACTTTGTTCAATAGATTTCATTGTACCAGTCCTAGCCTCTATCTTCGAGGAAAATTATGTATATGGGACTCATTATATCATTGTATCACTTCCTAGCCCATTGATGCCAACATATCATGTATCATGCACTATGTTGACCCACATTGTTGGGCACACCAATATCATTTGTACTAAGTTATCTCAAGAGGTATGGGTTTTCCTCCCCTGCCTCATTGAGATCTTGTATTCATCATAAAAGAAGAGTTTTATATGACAAGTGGGTCTCACCCCCACTAGTTTCAGTTCTTCCCTTCATTGATTCAACTCTCTCTCTCTCTCTCTCTCTCTCTCTGAATCCCCTTTAGTGTCTCGTGAAAGTGAAACTAGAACATATTTCGGTCATATGATGTGTTCCTATCACTCCTATGTTAGGGGGCTATCTATTATCACCCAAAAATTGATCACCTAGCCATTTCCTACTAGGGTCATCGAACTAAACCATGTAGAATGGGTTTTTACACATTAAAAGCCACTTTCATCTTAGGAAATATTTTAGTGAACCATCTTCCTAAATTATTCCTCATTAAAATTTGAAAATCCTCATTAGAATAATTAAATAAATATTTATTTATTTATTATTCCATATTTATCCCCTATTTCTCTCATGAGATAATTATTAACTCATTATGTAATAATTATTTCTAATTTATTTTGACATTATCCCCTTAAAGTAGTTAATAAATCATTTTTATTTATAAATCACTTTAACCATTTTCCTTAATTAACTCATTATTTTTTTATTTAGTTTGCTAGATAAAGATATTTGATCTTTTCAAATGACTTCCCCTCTCTAAAATATAATAAAATACTCCTAACGGCTAGATCTTGATTTGGTCTAATAATTTTTTATTATTATCCTAGACCTATATCTATCCTAATATCTTATTATAAATAGAGGGGTTTTCTCCACATTATACATAATACCACTTCATTTTCCTCATTATCATCCTATGACATATGAGCTTCCGCTTTTGAGTTCAAGCCACCATTACTTCCTTTTTCCCTTTGCATCCATTAGGAGAGAGAGAGAGTTGAAGCTAAAGCACATGGTAACAAAGGACCCATCCCATATAGGGGGATTTTGTCGACCAAAGTTTGCATAATCTCGTCACCAGGTGTAATTTTTCTTATTTTGAATAACAAAATCATTTTATCATCCATGTGGGCCTATTACATGTTATACACTATGATTTTCTCTTTTATTTGCATTTCATGTTTTCTGTAGAGTTTCTGATGGTTGTCTTGCAGATATAAAGAGAAATAGTAGTCATTATCCATTGTTATTAGGGATATTTCTCACTAATGGCATAAGTGAATACTTTTGGTACAACTGTTTATAATTTTCACACTAACATCATAGTAGGTTCCTTCAGTTGTAGCTTAACATCTGGAAGGTAGATCTCAAAAGTGCAGAGATGGGAAATTCAAAGAAGCAAGCAACCAAAAAATAAAAGGAAGTCTTTGGTACTATAGTAGTTTCCAAATTCGGAGAGAAACAAGTTAGTTTATCAAATCCTGAGTTTGATGAAGCCAAATATCAAATATGGGAATCCATAATGAATGTCCATTTCCAAGCTCAAGGATACGATATATCACACTATTATTTTTGGAGATACATCTATGGATGAATCTATAAAGTACAATACAAAATACATGAATTCCATTCTTAATGCTATGCTAGACCCCATAAAACCCAAAGTTTAACAATTCTCATCAACTGAAAGACTTTGGAAGAAGCTCAATGATCTCTACTCAAAGAAGCATGTAGGTCAAGATGAAAATGACGATGATGATTGTGATTTAGATGAACAAGAAGAAGAAACAATAGACTTGGAATAAGAATTGATCAATGCCTTATGTGATATTAACAAAGAAAGGAAGAAAAATCAGGTACTTGAAGAAGAGGTTTCCTTTATAAGACATCAAGTGCAGGAATCTGAAAAGAAAGAGAAAATATTGACAAGATAGTTAGAGGAATTTGTAGCAGAAGTTGGTCAAAAGAAAAAGAAACTTGATGCATCACTACTAGAAATAAACATGATTACAAAGGAAAGTGAAAGGCAGAAGGAATAAATCCAATATTTTAACAAAATAACATAAAAGGTCTCCCTTATAGAATTGCAGGTAGAGGAGGCAAAGAAATAAGAAAAGTATTGAAAGGTTGGTTTCAGGAAGATATTTCTCAGAAGAAAAGAGAGCTTGATGCTACCCTAACTAAAATAGACAAGCTTAGAAAGGAGAAATTGTTTGATGATGAAAGGAAGAATAATGCCATTTCTCATTTCAAGATGATGGTGTAAGAAGTAGATGAATCCCCATGCAATGAAGGGAAAATAGAAATGAAGAGCAGAAGAAGGCTAAAATTGTTGTTGCTTAAAGAAGTAATATTCAAAAAAGGGTTCAACCTCTTATGAAAAATCCACAATTGCAATAGAATGGAGACTATTCTTCTAACTTATGCAATTTATTTGTCTTTTGTTATTTAATTAACACAAATAATGAATAGCTCACTACTGTAATATTCATTATTAAAATAGTTCATAAATAAATCAGGAATTGACAAATAGAAGCACATGCACAATAAAATGACACTATCTTTTTGGACTAACGTGCCCGGAAAAACCTTGAAGATAAAACCAATGCTGTAGATGATGGTTTATTTTTATTATTCTTTAGAAAAATTAAAGAATATAATAATATTCTTTCCAAACATTAGCAAAGCTCTATAAAATTTTGTCCACCACTTCAACTAGTAGATCGACTTGGAAACTCATTGTTTCCCATGAAAAATCAAACTCACCCTCCTCTAGTAATGTTCCAAAAAACACTTGCTACAAGAAACGTACACTTTCTGAATAGATTTGGAGTTGCTGCGAATCCTACAATCGCACTAGGAAAATATACCTTCCTTTCATAGTTGATTCTAAAAAACTAGAAAAATAATTTGTTGCATAGATATGCCCTCTATAGAACTTGCATCCCCTAGTATGACCTTCCTGTAGAAGAAATCAACTTTTTCTTTGACTCTAGAAATATGTGGAAATATCCCCTAGCTATCTCTCTCTAATATTTGTTGAAACCCTCTCAATGATGCTTCCTTGGCTCAAGCTCTTCCCTTGCTAAATACTGTGCACTGGGTAACTTGCAATACCTTACTCCCTTGATGTTCAATCTCTTTTGATGTATCTTCTCCAAGCCCCTTTGACCTACTCCTATAATCTCTCGTTGAGTCTTCAATGGCCACAATGTAATCTTCCTCAGTGACTAAGATCAATTTGACTTCATCAATAGAATCCTCTAGAGAAAAGTCAATCTACCTTAATTAATTCACTTTAATTTACCACTTTCTCTAAGTTGGACATAGGAAATATTTAATTTATGAAGAATTAATTTAATTGGCGTGTTTCACAAGGTTATCTCATGAAATATTTTATAGGTTTTGGAGATCTCTTGTTCCTTATCCTCTTAGCATCATTAGAAAATAGAAAAATTGTCCGATGCTACTCCAAACCATCTTAAAAAATGGCACTTTCTTAGCGAGAAAGGTGTTCTCTCCTCTACAACTTGTAGCTAGACTAATGATGTTGGTGGTGTCTAACATCTATGATACAACTAGCTCCACTATCCACCATGCTACTGTGAAAACTCTAATTCATCTAACATTGAATTGTAATTGAAAAAATCATTAATATCACATCGTTGAAGCCTCTACAATGTTCTTTTTATGTTGCCACTACAGTGTACTTCTTATGCGTTGCTACTATCACTGTAACTATGTATTGATCTCTCAGATCTTGAAGCACTAAGCCTCCTTAGGGTTGTTGCCTCTAAAGCTAGACTCGCTCTGAGTCTTGATCTCCCACTGGGAAATCTCTCTAGATGGAACTGCACGTACTTCCTGCAACTATACTATTCACACTACCACCAATCATACACGAATTTCCCGCAACTGCAACTGGAAACTTGTTCTATACTATGTCCCTAAAACTGATTCTACATCTATGCATGAGTTCTGAATGCAACTAGTTCTGCACTATCCATCGAGAATCTAACTATGCCCAACTGGCTTTGCACTGTCACTCAACTATCTAACGCAACTAGTTCTACACTAGTATATCTATCATGTAACTTCATCTTTGCTAACAATGAGATCCTCCTACTACTCACAGTACTAGTCTCCCATAAAAAGGGTACTGATCCATGTGAATAATATTGTACAACAACTAGATCTGATCTACTTATTAAGGATATCATACCTAGATCTAGATCTCCTTGTTTCTCTTCCATGGACCCTACCCATTTGGAACATTGGAGTCTTATACTCCTCCTCCTCCTAGGTCTAGTGCCCCACACTCTCCTTTCAAGCCAAGTCCTTGACTAGGACCCTTCTTCACTCTGCAAATTGCTCTAGACAACTCACGCTTCCTCTAGCAGTTGTCTCTGATAAATGGAAGTTGATATGATATCCAAATCTATGTTCTAGATAACTTATATGACGTCTTTTGGAAATATCGTACAACCATATTTGTAAAGCTACAAAACACTATGAAACTCAAATATTGGATAAATATACACTAGAAATATCCTTTTCTTTTATGTAGGCTAACTTAGCCTTCCTTTTCCATTTGCATTACCTGCTAGAATGAACAGATATGCTCTTGCACTTGCCTTTGGTGTCCTTCCCAAAAATCACACTACATGTTATTTCTCTGGGAAACACACTCTACCTTCCAAATTTCCTTCTTTGGATCTGGGACATGCAATGTTGACCCTAAAATTTGATTTGGTTGGACTAGAAGTCCTACTACAACCTACTACTACTGGAAATTATGAACTCCTTTCCTCCAATTGGAAATCTAGAAACCCTTTGAGAATTTACTAGAAATTCCCTCTGTGTGCTTTTCTCTTCCTTCCTTGTGCAAATCTATAACTGCAAACCCTTGCTACAAATCTATGTGCTCATATATACTATGGGAACTGACTAATATGCTCACCAAAATTACTTCCTAGCAATACCACTACTTGTTGCCATAACTATGAAGCAAAATCGGATTTCTCATCCTTTGCAAATCGCACCCCTAGCTTAGCTAGCATAGATCTAGATTTTGTGCTTTATATCTCCCTTTGAAACTACATGATATTTCTTCATTTCACCTCTAAGCCTCAAATTTAATCAACAATGCTCTGATACCATGTGAAAAATCCATGATTGCAATAAATTAGAAACTATTCTTCTAATTGATGCAGTTTAGTTGTCTTCTGTTATTTAATTAATGAAAAATAACAAATAAATCACTACTGCAATATTTACAATTAAAATACTATAGAAATAAATAAATAACTAAGAAATAGATGCACACACGCAATATAATGACACCATTGTTTTTGGACTAATGTCCCTAGAAAAATCCCAAAGTGAAAACCTGTTTATTTTTACTATTCTTCCGCAAAATTAGAGAGTACAATAATTTTCTTGTCAAAAACTGGAAAATCTTTAGAAATATTTCTCCACCACTTCAACTGGAAGATCAACCTGGAAACTCATTTTTTCCCTTACAAAATTAAACTTGGTGTCCTCCAGTAATGCACACAAAAAACACTTGTTGTGGGAAATGTGCAATACTTGACTGGATTTTGAGCTTCTGCTAGTCTTGCACTCCTTTGGCGATCTTGAACTCCCAATAAGAAAACTCACCCTTCCTTCTGGAGTTGATTCTTGACAGCTAGAAAAATTATATGCTACCTAGATTTTCACTCTAGGGAACTCACACCCATTCGTATGGCTTTCCTTCCATTTAACTATGGAAATATGTCGAAATATCCCTTGGATATCTCTCTCCAATCTTTGCTAAAACCCTCTCATTGATGGTTCATTGGCTCAAGCTCTTCCCTCACTAAATACTGCGCACTAGGTAACTCACAATACCTTACTCCCTTGATGCTTGATCTTTCTCAATGTATCTTATCTAATCCCCTTTGACATTTTGTTATAATATCTCATTGAGTCTTCAACGACCATGATTTAATCTCCGTTGATAGATAAGATCTATTTGACTTCATCAATATATGCCTTTAGAGAAAAAATGATATACCTTAATTAATTCACTTTAATTTACCACTTTGTCTAATTTAGACTCAGGAGATATTTAATTTATGGAAAATTAATTTGATTAAGGAATTTCAAAAGATTATCTCATGAAATATTTTCTAGGTTTTGGAGATCCCATGTCCGTTAGCCTATTAGCATCGTTAGAGACTAGAACACATTCGATTCTACTCCAAACTATCTCAAAATCTAATACCTCCTTCAATAAAGGATATATATAGAAGATCGTCAAGGTAAGGCACCTCATCCAGGTACCCTAATATGTTTAATGGTTATTGTTTCTCATGTTTCTACTTTGGACATATGGCTAAGGATTGCAGTATGTATGATAGGGATGATTATTAAAACTCTAGAAGCAAGTTGCAGGATCATAACACAGATTTCAAAATGGCTTCTCCAGGTTCAATATTGAATGTTACAAATGCCATAATTATGGACATATAGCTAGACACTGCAGATATATGATGCAATATTCCATGAAGGAGAACTCTAAAATCATGTACAAGAAGGTCTAGAGAAGAATAAAAAATAAATAAGGTCAAGTGAATGAGAAAGTATCAACAATTATGTTCTCAGGTTTTGTGAAGTCAAAGGGTTGTGATGAACCTACAATGGAAAATGTAAAGGATGATTTAGTTGTAGAGTTGGTTCATACATTATTCTGCATAATCCAGCGTGATGACTCACTATCTTGTGTATGTTGAAGAGGGGGAGTCTAAGTAACAATAGTTGCAGATTTGTAGATCTATCTTTCAACAGGCTAGTAGATGGTAGATGGTTGAAGTTGTCAGTGTAGAAATAAACATTATGGGAAGATTTGTAGGCTTTATGTTCAACATAGTAGAAACTTTGGAAATAGATTCATGAAGGACTCATTGTCTTAACATGTAAAATTAGTCGTGGCTATTCATAAGAAGCATAACATTTCAAGAGGATAGAAGTAGTCAAAATAAGAAAATCATATTGCGCGAAGCATCAAAAGAAGATATTTCATTATGGGAGTAACCCTTTTCCGTTGATGTCAAAGGGGGAGAGAAATCACGAAAGGAAGATCAAAAGAATGAACATAGGGGGAGCAGTAATCAGAGGGGGAGTATGTTTGTTGTCGTCAATGACAATGGGGGAGATTATTGAATGGTGTTGTCATTGATGCCAACGTCAGTCCTTAAATACTCTTAATATTTGTCTAGTTTGTTTTGATGAGAAGCTCCAAATTTAAAGAATCCTTTCGCAAGATCTAGATTCCCCACACTTTTTTTAGGAAAATAAATCTAAAGGACAATTATTCTGACCACGAGACCATCATCACTTGATTCTCCTCCTTCTACTTATTCCAATGGTAGGTGGCATGTCACGAGGCTCCTCACGGTTTGAAATATATGCTCGATTAGATATTGAATCCCCCCTCCTATTTTCAAAGTCTGAGATGATGTGACAGCTTATGATCGGCTACCATTAACTAGAAAATTGCTCAAATCATGAGGCCAATAAGGACTTTCATTAATAGATTAAAGTATTATGTAGTCAAAACATTACCAAAATTAATTTGGTCCTATTTCTTGTGTGGTTCAAAATGGCTCCCTCCAAAAGTGTAAATCGACCCAAATGATTATGGGGTTTGGGCTCCAAAAATTCAAAATTTAAATTTTGGCCAGCCCCTCCTAGAAACCTCCCTAGTCATTATAAAAGGAGGCTCCCTATCTCTTCAAAGGAAAATAATTGAATGCTAAATTTTTCTGAGATACATCTAAGACCTTGTGTAGTCCTGAAAATCTAAATTTGGTTAAAGATCTAAAGCAGTTTATGCGGTTTTTCTCTATTTATCTTGGTTAAAGGGCTTTGATCAATTTTTTGATTCTTTTGTGGGAATTTGACCCTCTATAATTAGTCTAGTCTGAGCCTAAAATTTAAGTAACTCATGAAAAAACCCTTGAATATCATGTGAACCTTTTAAAACAAGACTTTATGGCATCTTTCTCAAATATGGAAAGGTTTCTTGGGCTATTTTTAATTTTGGAAATTGGTTTCTTAGTTGGAGTTTTTAGGTTGTCTATTCAGAGCGAGATGAGTCCAAATTACCCTACGAAGGATGAAGCATGCAAGTGTCGTTTAAGTTGAGCACTCCTATAGATTTCTTAGCCCTGCAATAAGTTGATTCCATCCATGTCCTCTAAGTCTGGAAATGATAATTTTGTGGTTCATCATTTGTGGTTTGAATTTCTATTTCATGGTTAAGTTCATGTGGCCATGGTTCATTGTCATGGAAGCTCTCACTTTTGCATGACAGTTTGAGTATGATCCAATAGGTTGATAAATATATGCTAGCCAATTAATAATTGTTCCTATAGTGATGGAAGGGACCAAAGTTGTTACTATTTTTGCTATGTATATTTTGTCATGGTGACATTATTAATGGTTCATGACTCGTTGGTAATATAATTCATACTTTTCCCAATGTAATCACAATCTTTCCAAATAGACACAAGATGGTTTGAGCTATGTATAGCATTGGTCGAAGATTGTATACATTTTGATAGTGGTAGAGATAAGCAAATCACAAATTATTTCTATGTCAGTCATCCTAGCTTCGTCTTACTCAGTCAAGCATAACTCTTTGATGTGGATTCACCTTGAACCAAACAACCAAATATTTTGGTAAATAAATATGTTGAGACGTGGATTCATATCATGCCACAACGATTCAAAAATAATTATTTTTAAATAGCACAAGTCATTGGCAAAAACAAAAAAAAGTATGTTTCCCTTTTTTGATGTCTTACTTGAAGATCCAAACAAAAAGGAATACAAACATAACTTATCAAAACATTTGTAGAAAAATTGGTATGACACTTCTCAAGTAGCAGAGGTCAAAGGTTCGACCTTGAGATATTTTATTTTTATTTCTTATGATTGTCATTTTATAGCATTATTTCCCAAATCCAGTGGTTTGTCAAAAGGCATTTAGAAATGTCCAATCTATAGAACAATTAATTTGCTACATGGTTATAATAGCTATTTGGAGCTTTTAAGCTCAATTTTGAGCCAAAATAGAAACTGAAAGAAGCATTGTGATCAGAACTCAAATTTGACTCTTTCTTAGGACGTGAAAAAACCTTATTAACGTATTCTTGATGAAAAAACCCCTTGTAATATGAGTAGGTTATTGTGAAAGCCTGACTGCTAGAGTTTTTATTTATATCCTGATACCCTTAGGATTTTGATAGTGGTATTGCAAAAATATTTTTGATGTTATGAATAAGATGAGGCTTGTAGTGATGTTTCTATATTGATGATGTTGGGGTTTCAAGTATGAAACTTACTTATGAGTGTTTCTAGTGCTTATATGTATTAGCTGAGTTCCTAGAGGGAGTGAGAGATTTTATATTGAGTAGAGCTTGAATCGATAAGGGTCATGTTAGCATGTTTGATGACAATTTGATATAACTTGAGTAGTTTGTTGCTAGGGTTTCACAGTGAAAAACATTATATTGCTGAAATCAGTTTGGTTGTGGAATGTTAGACAGAAGCAAAGCCAATGATGTGGTATTGGAACCAGTGATAGTATAATTATGATAGTGATCAAACAACAATGATAATTATAGTAGTATTATGATAGTGATATGATAAGAGTAGAAGTAGATTTGATTAAGCAAAGATTGTATTGCAGTTTATTTATGTTGTTTATATTGAGCATAAGGGGATTTGATATGATAATATATGAAACATGGTATGCTTGGTGAATTGGGTGGCAGGGTGGTGCAAGGCAAGAGAGTGGCATCTCCTCTAGGTTGGAGCCTGGGAACACTTTGGGGTGGCAAGGTGGTGCGAGGGTAGGTGGGAGCTAGTGCAGGGTGTTAGAGCATCATTTAAGTCAAAGCTAATAAAACTATGGTGTTGGAGCATCCTTCTATTTGGAGCTAGTAAACCAAGGTTGTACCAACATTGAGTTAATTTTCCATGTGAATAAATTAAGCCAAGGTCATGGGACACATTCCAAGCTCAATGGGGGGGGGGATTATAGTGGGCATCACTTTTGGTTTATTATTAGATATGGAAATTAGCATTGGCATTGGAAAAGGACAAAGACAATAAATGGAAATCAATTAAATAAATAAAGGAAAATGGGAGGAAAGGAAGATGAAGAGACAAGAATATGCATGCAAAGAAAATGAAGGAAATTGAAGGAAAAGGAAACAAAAGGAGAGGGAGAACATTATATGTCTCTCTCTTAGCTACTCTTAGTCACTCTCAGTTACTCTTTATCACTTCTTGGTTACTTTGGGAGTATTCTATCATTCACTTGGACATTGAGGCATTCTCACTTGGACTTGGAGAGAGAGAGAGAGCACATGGACATAAGCAAGCAAGAAAGCAAACAAATTTGTGGGAAATGAAGAAGAAGGTTCGAAAATCAACTATAGTGGGAGAACATTGTAGGTAACAGGTTGCATGTGTGATTTTCTTGTTGAGATTTGAATGCATGGTACATGCATTTGATTATTTAGTTACTGTTGTCATTGGCATGGAATTTTCTTGGATTGACATTGGTTTCAACCTCACCTTTTGCATTTCTTAGATAGCCATGATGCAGTGGGTTCCTTGTTTTGATTAAGCTTTGGATAATCAATACATTTCAGATATTAGTTGTGGTAGTCTTAGGAAAATTCCCAAGGGTTGAGAGTGGAGATGGTGTTTATCCTAGAAATCTTGATGGATGGGTGGAGACGGGAAAATTCCTTTGAATATGGTGAGGAAAGTCGAAGGCATCCAAGCTTGTTTTGGTGTTGGTGATTTGTGGATTGAATGAGGTAAAATAATTGTGGCAGAGGATAGAGGTGGTTTAGCCTCTCTATTCCCTAGTTGGTTTTGTTTTGGTTTATCCCATGTGATCCCACATTCATGCTTGGAATATGGCATGGGGGTGTTGGCTGAAAGAAAGGTTTGGTTCAACCCAATACATGGTTGGATGGTATGTGGAAGTACCTAACTAGGTTGGCATTTACATATGTTATTATGTGTTATTCCTTATTGAGATTAATGAGCACAAGTATAGGTTTAATGTATGATTTTATGATTGGTTTTTCATGGTTCCATCATGATTAAATGTTGGTTAAATGCATGGTATATTTCTCATTATATGATGTGCTCTTGTTATAGATCCATTCCATGATTGATGTGCTCTTATTACTTTATATGGATGCATGAGTTAATGTGTATTGTTGTAGATAGTAAGAGAGGAAACAAGCCTTCTTGATGATTCTCTGATGAACTTAATGAATTATTGTACATATATGCATTCATGACCTACAAGTACTATGCTTACAAGTGTATGTATAAATGAATAATTTGGACTGCCAAATTCCTGGGGTCATAAGTTTGGCATATGATTTTTGTTTGGCTATCATAATACCTCGTTTCCCCTGAAAATGTCATTTAGGATCTCAAACCAACCTCAACAATTTAGGACCCAAAAAACTGCCAAAAATGGAAATTTGTGTTAAATTTAAATAAAAAAAACTGAAAGCAAATGTTGGGTCAAGTTAGGTTGATAATAGTGTGATCATGAGTCTGGGTGTTTGCAAAAACTTATGGATATGTGGACCATGTTGGTGGAACTATATGTATTCTAATTCCAACATTTAATTATCGAATTCGGGATTATAAGACTTAGAGATGAAATCATAAGAAATGTAGGATTAGAGCCTATTCTAAGTTATGATAACAACTAACACTAGAAAGAACCAATCACTAAGGATTATAACTTGTCACTAGAATGTGGGACTCTAATGCTTATCAGGTTTCGAACCACAATCTTTAATTACCGACAAACAATGTTCATGCGGTTTTATATATGTAGCTTATTAGGTCTTGACACTTCAGTGGTTTTAATCCTATAGTGATGCATACAAAACTTCATTAGACATGTTGTAGAAAATAAAATTGCAAAAAAGTAAATGTCGGTAACTATAAGCAAAAGAGTGCAAGGCAAGTAAAGTAGACAAGGTAATTAACTATAAGAAATACATTGATAAGATATCAAAAACAAATGCTAGGTAGGCTTAGAGTCGTGATAATATATTGTAGGTTCTTATTTGTTGTAGGACGCTTTTACCTAGTGACTTCAAATCCCTTAATCAATTAAAGAATCCTAAATTGAAAGCCATAGATTATTCAATATTCATATGTAGAATATGGTTTCTATTAGGTCCCTATAATACTAGTGATTCCCCCATTACTATTTTCTTTGTATCCCTTATTGTTATTGTTATGCCCCTATTGTCCCCATATTGTTATTATTGTGCCCTATAGAATCCCACTATTATTATTTTTGTGCCTTTATATTATTATTGTTAGGTCGGCTTTGGTTATATTGTGACCCCTTAGACTCTTATATATAGAAAGGAGGTTTTGTCATTTTAATCATCTAATAATTCTTCATTTGTGTAATTTAAAGGAGGTTTCCCCTAGAAGAGGCTTATTTCTAAGGTGTTGATATATCTTTTCTATATTTTTGTGAGTCGGTTTCATAACATTTGGTATCAAGCTTTGGATTCTAGGGTTTCGCTACTCCAAACAGGTCATCGTGGAATTGTCACTATAACGTTTTTTCTGCGACGTTTCAGAAGCTAAAACAAAAACCCATTTGAGAAAAAATCTTGATGAACCTCGAGCCTGAATTTCAGATCTTGCCCCACTATATTTTCAGATATATAATCTGAGTAAGTTAGGGCTTTTGCGAACCCCCGAATTACATTCCAAACAGGTGGCCTTGGGAAAATCATCATAACTTTCACTCTAAGCATCAGATTGAATTTTCGTAAGAAGTTACAGAAAGAGGACGAACTTTAGTTTTTTTGGGTATCATTTTTAGAACCTAAGGTTGAAACAGTGACCCATGACACATTGTAAATGTTTGCTCTACTGAACTAGTTTATACTCAGGTCATCGTAAGAGATTTGGTATAATGCTTCAATAGAGAATCTAAAATCGATATGAGGAAGTTTGATGGCAAGGATCCCGGAACGTGGATACTAGAGATGGAACAATTTTTTGATCTCCATAATATGCAAAACACACAAAAGGTACACATTACAACTTTATATTTGGAACCAAATCAATTTGTATGGTATCGATGGCTTTGCTCACGTAAACAAATTGTCACTTGGGCTATTTTTACAGATGAAATGATAGCACATTATGATGATACAAAAAGAAACATTTTTTTTATCCAATTGATAAATCTCAAACAAAAGGGTTCAATGATGGAGCACAATTAGGACTTCCAAAAATTGAATATAAGGGTAAAAGATATTCCATAGGAGCATAGGATTGATGTGTTCATAGGAACTTTAAATATAACGTCCAACATGAGGTTCAACTTTGGGAACCAGATTCATTGGAGAAGGCATTCAGGTTGGCAAGAAAAATGGAAAGCAAAATTATGGAAAGAAGGAAGCCTACCACACACAATCATAAATATGGAAGTGTTGTTACCCCTAACCATCCATAACCTACAAGGTTGACACCACAACAATTGGAAGAAAAAAGACCAAAAGGGCTTCGTTATAGTTGTGATAGCAAATACACTAAAGGTCATAAGTGTTCCGAGAAGAAATTAGTTTACATAGATTGTGAAGAGGAGGAAGAAAAAGAACAAGAAACATCAAAAGAAGAGGATATACACCAGGAACAAACCCTAGAAAAAGAATAAATGAATCCGACCATATCTTTCAATGCATTAGTTGGAATTACACCTCCTCAAACTATCAAGATAGAAGGGAATATTAACAAGAAAAAAGTAATATTGTTGATTGATTCAAGAAGTACCCATAATTTTATTCATTGTAAGATAGCCACGGAATTGAATTGCTTCCTATATCCAGCACCAGAGTGTCAAGTGATGGTTGCTTATGAGCCCCAATTTTGGTACAATTTGGGCTCATTTTGGCCTATTTTACTTGCTCAACCATTCATCTTTATTTGCTTATGCATGCATTTCTTAGTTTATTCATGTTGTTTGTAGGAGGAAGGTTAGACACTTTATCTACGTGACTAATTCATTGTGATTCCAGGTTTTGGCATTAAAAAGGGAGCAAGAGACAACGAAAAAGGGATAAGGAGACAATAAGGTGGCACTGCTGATTTTGTGGAGGGATGTCCACAGTCTTGGGACATTCCTCGTGATTCCCACCAAGAACTCCGAGCTCCAATCCATCTCCCCTCCGAGCTCAAGAAGCAGCCAACTGTCCTACATGAACAACAGTCATAAACTGTTCTACGAGAGCAGTAGTTATGACTGCCCTACAGGATCCGCAGTCAAACTCTAGTGGGACAGCCGAGCTCCTAAAATCAAGGGCACTCGGTGGCTCATCGTTTTTTTGCATAAATATGAAGGCCTTAGCCTTAGATGGTTGTTGAAACTCTCGCATTATCATTGTAATTTCGGAGCACAGTTCAGTTTTTTTCCTTTTTGTAAGCCAATTCGGCATGACATCAATTTATGAATAAAGAAGGCAGTATGTGATCTATTTTTGAGTTTTCTTAGGACACTATAGCTCTCAGGTTAGGGCCCAACCTGAGAGCCATAGATCCCCTCTGCTGTAGTGTTGTTTTCATTTCATTTCCAGCACTCTAAGTTTTTGTTTGCACATGCAATTCGAATTACAGTTTGATGATTTGGTTTTCTTATGAGTAGGATAGATTTTTCTTATGGTATAGTTGTTTCCACTTGCTTAGTGTAGCAGAGGATATATACCATCAATTGGAGCTCCAGCAAAATGGTTGTTCAGGCTCACTGCCATCTCTCTTGAAGATTGGGGTGCAGTCCATAACTAGCCACCAAAAACACACATTACTTTACTTGATGATTGCTGCAACACAGTCTTGGTCTTGATTAGATGCTTCCTTGTCAGTCACACCTGCACACATACTTTCATCACAGCCTCATACACATTTCTCCTCACGTTTTGGATTGTTGTTCATTGAATTCTCGGCATAAGTAATTTAGGTTGATGTATTTTTGGTTTGGTGACAGTCATAATCATTTGTTTCATTTACACTCCTCTCTTTCCCGTTCCATTACCATTACCTCCATCTTGATCACGCATGCAACCATATCCCCTTGACCCTCACTTCGTTCTGTCCTCTCCTAAAGTCTCCCATTCCTCACGTAGCTTCATTCCTTGGCCTTTCATCGACATCACTTCAACATACTCCCTACACCAGTTTCCCATCTCATCCTTCCACTTCTGAGCCATCACCATCCTGATCCCTACCTCACATACCTCTTCTTATCATCCCATCACTCCTCCATCATTTCAATCCTTCACGGTAGATCATCCTGTAGCAGTTTAGAGACATCCTGTAGAAACCTCTGAGTATCCTGTAGGATCCCCTGCAGACATCCTGTAGGAGGCCACTCACTCGGTTGCTGAGCTTCTGAATGTGAGGAACCTCTGTGGATGGATGCTAAGGATCCCTAGGGACCTCAACTAGCCTCCCCAACCTGTCCCACGCTTTCATTCCTTCTCCATCCAATCTGCACAACCAAATCCTAATAAGCACAAAATCACAATCATTCCACCTACTTAATGAAAAGTACAAAAACATGTCTTTTATAATGCAAGTAGTTTAGATCCATGCATTTCCACTTAGTAGAGGTAGTAGCAGCATTGGTAGAAGTTTTACTCATCTTCATTGCATTATAGAGGTTAGGCTAGTTAAATTAGGGTTTCCTAGGTTTACCTGCTTTGATTTACTTTTAGTTCACTTTTGTCAAGTAGACTAGTCTTCTTTGAGCTAGCTTTCATCCATCATTAATAGAGCTTCTTCTGTGAGCC
>APFE031521514.1:45639-96765 GCA_000404065.3 Pinus taeda | reverse complement strand
ATGTTAGGTCCCTATAATACTAGTGATTCCCCCTTTACTATTGTCATTGTATCCCTTATTGTTATTGTTGTGCCCCTATTGTCCCCATATTGTTATTATTGTGCCCCATAGAATCCCACTATTACTATTTTTGTGCCTTTATATTATTATTGTTAGGTAGGCTTTGGTTATATTGTGACCCCTTAGACTCCTATATACAGAAAGGAGGTTTTGTCATTTGAATCACCTAAGAATTGTTCATTTGTGTAATGTAAAGGAGGTTTCCCCCTCGAATAGGCTTATTCCTAAGGCGTCAATCTATATTTTCTATATTTTTGTGAGCTGGTTTCATAACATTTTTTGGTACCGAATTAAGTACCAAAATTATAGTTCTTGTTCTAGTATTGAATTATGTACCAAAATTACAGTTCTGGTTTTGGTACCGAATTAAGTATCGAATATCTGGAAATAAAAATTCAAAATAATGAAATATATTGAGAACCAGCTTGAAGATATCTCAATTCTTAAGCCTGGAAAATCAATTCAAATTTTATCATAATGCATTCTACTTAACAGATCTGATAATAGAGAAATAAATCTAATACTATGTGAAATACAAATCTAATTCAAAATTGAAAAGAAACATAAAATAAAATATGAAATCAATAAGAAAACTAAATATTACCCTACTCTATGAATAAAACTAGCACGTTACCTAAGTCAAGGGGTCCTTCCCGACCTGGCAACATGCCCAAAAACTATTTCAAATCAACAATATGCTCAAACTTCAATAATGAATCTTCATTGCAACAATTTCTCTTCTTCTTAAAAAAAGTTCAATTACAAACTCATGATCCACTTTATCAGTCCTATAAGGATCTACTTACACATAAAAGATAGTCAATAAGGATAAGATCCAATCCCCTAAACTTAGAAAATGAATTTACAAGTTTAGAGGAAAATCTCATAAATCTATTTTTTTTTTATATACAAATTGGCATTAAAGAACTAGACATATCTTCTCGACCAAGAATGTATTTTTGGGAGTTGTTTCTATGGAGCCTAATTTTCTATATTATCAACAAAATACTATCTTTTAATTTCCTGATTAAATTCTATGGCCTCGGAAATCATGCCTGAAGTTGGTTGTTTAGATACTTTTGTCAATCGGGGTTTTTTAGAAATTTTCTACAAATCTTCTTTGAAGAACCACCTATGAATTTTAAACTGTATGGAATTTTTGGAAATTCTTTGAGATATAGGTATATTTCTATGTTTTTCAAAAACCCAATTTTTATATCCTTGATATTCACTGCCATATGCACATAAATTGAGGCAGAACACAGTAGTTTCAAAATTGTTACTTATTTTTTGGCTTTAACTTAAATCATGTGATAGGATCCGCACATGTGATATGAGTATATTACAAGGTATTTACCAGAATATTAAGCCCATGTGGCACCTAATTTACCAGGCTTTGAGAAAGAAAAATATATTTTATAATTTTGACTTTTTTACCTCCATTCGTGCAAGTGCTAAATTAAGTACCGAACTGCTGAACTGATACAGAGATAGAAATTCTCATAGTGGAAAATTCTCCTTGGATACGTAACCAAATTACTAAACCTCCATTGATTAAACCGTATTAAAATCTCATTTAATCATTAAAAATACAAGAAATCATTAATAAATAGCCACAAGGTAAAAGGAATGCATTTAGTGAAAAATGGTAACATAATAGTTACAGACTATGTTGTGAGGATATGAATATGGATTATGAATGGAAAGTTTTGATAGAAAATTCTATAACATATCTAGGTTCCAACAAACCCCATTTTCCATAAGTGTATCTTTGAAATCGGGTCATGCATAGTAACTCTCATCTCATGCTTACTGTGGAGAGCTTGTAAAAGGGTAAATGTGCGGTGGGATGTTACAAGTTGGTATAAGAGGAATATTGTTGCACTGGACCTTGGGGTAAACATATATTTTTATGCATTATGTCAGTTGTCTATATATTTATCATGCATGCATGTTAACAAATTATTGTTATGGTTATGATATCCATGTATGAGTTGGTATGCCTATGATGTTGTATGGTGCTAATCTAGATTGGCCAGTGCAGATGCAATATCCTCCCGTGATATATATTGAGGTATGATTTTCATTATGCTTTTAATTAACTAAAAAAATAATATTGTAAGAAATAGAAGGCTAAGAGATGAAGAGAAAAATAGTTGAATACAGTTCATATGACTCTCTGTACAAGCCAGAAGAGACATTGGTAGGATGGGAGAGATCAATTGAGAAACAGGGAGAGAGATATTCTCCTAGTTTGGTAGATACATTGAGAAGTTCGAAGGCATAAAACATGAGTTTAAACGTAGAAAATAAGTGGTTGATTGAAGCTCAAGAAAGGCTTACCATAGATCAAGAGAAGCAAGCCAAGGTTAATGCAGTCATCCTCTAGAGCCTTTCAGATTTGTAGAAGCGGGGACAGCTGGGGATCAATCATGAGGATAGACAAGATAAAAATACTAATGGTGCGAATGGATGCATGTCTCAGAAAAGGTACAAGATGGAAAAATATGATACATTAAAGGATGGCAGATCCTTGGATACACCTGAGAGGAGTGATAACACCCATGGATAATATTCTAGCTCTAGTTCTGAGAAACATCATGGCGATCACCACCAACATCCTTATAGGAGGTGTGAGAAGGGATACCTGCCAGAGGATTTCAAGAAAGCCAAGCCTCCTAATTTTTATGGAGAAATGAATAAATTATAATATATAGAAGCATGGATGCTTGGGATGAATAAATTCTTCAGATTTCCTGATTACTCAGAGAACATGAAAGCCCAGATAGCTACCTTCAGTATCAAGGGAAAATAAGATATATGGTGGGAATATGTTAAGCATGTCAAAGGCATTAGAGAAGAGGAGATTTTTTACAATGAGTTTGAAATATTGTTCAAGATAAAGTACTTGTTTGAGAGATATTATGATGAAAAGGCCAAGGAATTCTATGAGCTCAAGATGGGTTCCATGACAAATGGAAAGTACACAACCAAAATTCTAGAGCTATTGAGATATGTGCCCTATCTTAAGGATGAGAAAGTGAAGATCCAAATGTTCATCATAGGATTGACATTATCATTCAATGATTGGATTGAGTTTCGTAAGCCTAGCCATTAGAAAGATGAAACAATGTTATGAGAAATCAAAGCACAAGACTGAGTTCAAGTGTGATTGGAAAGGTAATGAAACGAATAAAGGAAAATGGCTCAAGAAGAAAGGAAGATCTCAAGATGCATGTGACAAGGAAAATGTGGCACCTCATAAGAATTTCAATGCAGCTGAGAGAGGACATGGGTCTCAGCCTGAGGACAGTAGAATAAAGGTGTTTGATCTGTGGTGGAGATCATCACAGAAGGGATTGTCCATGGCACTAGGGTAGCAAGCCACAAATATACATTTCTCAGGAGGCACAAATATTTGGGGATGTAGTTCAAGTCATTCTCCAGATCTATGCAACACTTGATAATAGAAGGAAGATCACCAAGCATCTATCGTTGATATGGAAGGTAATTTGTGTGATCAAGTTGTTTCCATTTTCACTGATCCATGATAAAATTATATCTATGTTAGTCCTATCCTGGTGGATAAGTTTCATTTGAATAAATAAATGCATGCATAATATTAGTTGGTCCTGTTGGCTACAAGGAAAAAGAGAAGAATTCACCATTGGGTGAAATCTTTTGCATTTGAGCTTAATGAATGCCCACAAAAACACTCCTAAATGTGCTTCCTTGGGTGCATATAACATTCTTTTGGGCATGGATTAGTTGTTTATTCACAGGACCAAGAAAAAAAATTGTTATAATAAGTTCATTGAGTGTCTAGATGATAATGGAGAAAGCAGAGCCTTGTAGAGAAAGAAGAAGCCTATATCATTGAGAATGGTTATAATTATGCAAGTTAAGCATAGCCTCATAAAAGGATGTGTATTGTTTGTAGTACACGTTTCCAATGATAAATGGAAGAAAGATGAAGTGTTGAGGAAGTATCCTTTCTTGCAGTAGTTTCAGGATGTCTTTCTTATAGATATTCCAGATTTTTCACCTCAAAGAGAGGTGGATTTATCTATTGAGTTAGTAGCAAAAGCAGGACCAAAATCTAAGACACCATACAGGATGAGAAATATGGAGTTGGTGGAGTTGAAGTTGCAGCTTAAAAATATTCTTGATAAGGGATACATAACGCCAACAATGATGTTTGTAAAGAATAAGGATGGTACTCTCATATTATGCATTAATTATAGGAATATGAGCAAGGTGATTATGAAAAATAAGTATCCATTGTCACAAAATTGATGATTTGTTTGTGTAGTTAAAGGGAGAAATAGAATTTTCAAATATTGATCTGACATTAGGATATCATCAGGTGCACATCAAAGAAGAAGACATCTACAAGACTGTATTCTGTACAAAGTATGGGTACTGTGAGTTTGAGGTGGTTCCTTTTGGTCTTACCAATGCTCCAACCACTTTCTGTTTTTTGATGAACAATGTGTTGCACCCTTACCTCGGTAAGTTTGTGATATTCTTTGCTGATGACATATTGGTCTATTCAAAGAATGAGGAGAAACATGCATAGCACCTAACAACAATATTGAGATTGTTTAGAGAGCATAAGTTGTATACCAAGATCATCAAGTGTAGTTTCTTTCAGTCTCATATTCATTACTTGGGACATGTTGTTTGCAAGGAAGGGATAACAGTGGATCCAGAAGAGATTAAATCTATCAAGGAGTGCCCATATCCAAGGAATGTGGATAAAGTCAGATCATTCATGGGACTAGCAAGTTATTACAAGTAGTTTATTAGGAAGTTCTCAAATATTGGCTATCCTATTAGATCTTTGCAGATAAAAGGAAAGAAGTTTGAATGAACATCTGAGTGTGCAAGTAGATTTCATTAGTTAAAGAATTTGCTTACAAATGCTTCAATTTTGAAGATTGCAAATCCTGATAAGGAGTTTTTGGTTTGCACATATGCTTCCAAGGAAGGACTTAGTGGAGTCCTGATGCAGTAAGGGTAGGTAATTTTCTATGAATCAAAGAAGCTAAATGAACATGAGAAGAATCATGTCACTCATGACCTTGAGTTGGCAACTATCATACATGCATTGAAGATGTGGATACATTATCGCCTTGGCAAGAGATTCATCTTGATGAGTGATCATAGTGGACTGAGGTACTTATTTAACCAACTTAATATCAATGCAAGGAAAGTAAAATGGTTGGCTACTCTTAATGAGTTTTATTTTGAGATCAAGTACATTAAAGACAAAGAGAACTAAGTTTTGGATGATCTAAGTAGGAAAGTGTAGGTGAATCATATTCCAACTTTGAGCTCTTATGAGACAGACTTGCAGGAGTAGATCTTACATGCATGATAGCATGATAATAAGTACCAACAACTGAAGAAAATATTACAGTATTAGAGTGAAGGTGATAGGGATGAGGTATATCAAATCACAACAGATGGCTTGGTCATATTCAAGTGCAAGATTTATGTGCCAAATAGCAGGGAGTTGAAGAAGCTTATCTTGAGAGAGTTTCACGTCAATCTGTATTCAAGCCACCCATTATAACATAAGTGTAGTATACGTGGGGGGATAATATGGGGTATAATGAGGTACCCAAGGGAATGATGTAATGTAATATTATGTAAGGATGATAAATAAATGGGCCTTAATAAATAAATAAAGTAGTTAACCTGCATTATATAAGGGACCACTAGTGGTTAGGAAATAATGTGATAAACCCATGGTATTGAGAGACCCATGGTAATTACTCATGGTATTGTATGTATGAAGCCTATATAGAGGCTAGAGACTCTCCATTGAGGGATGTCAAGTATTTTTGTATTGACAAGAATATGGCTTGTGGAGTATTTTGTTTCCTTAAGGAGTAATTGTATGGTGTTACCCTACCTCAAGGGTTTCTGTAGATCATAATAAAGAAATATTTCCATTCTAGCAATCTATTATGCTATGTTTTGGGAATATTTTGCAAGTTTATTATAATTTCAAGTCAGATCCATTATATATATTTAATATCCTCATAAAAACTCTTGAGGTAGGTTAACACTATACAACTACTTCTTAAGGAAGGAGATCATTCCACAAGCCATATGCTTGTCAATACACAATATTGGACATCTCTCAATGGAGAGTCTCTAGCCTTATACAAGATTCATACATACAATACCATGGGTCTCTCAATACCATACATACAATACCATAGGCTTATCAGATTATTTCCTAGCTACTAGTGGTCCTTTACAAAATGCACATTAACCACTTTATTTATTAATTAAGGCCCGTTAATTTATCATCCTTACATATTATTAGATTACATTATTCCCTTGGGTACCTCCCTCTATACCCCATATTATCACCCCTAGATATACTACATTCCACCCCCCTTAAGCATGTTTTGTCCCTGAAACATGAGAAGAACACAAATATTAAGATCTGCTCAAAAGAGTAGTCCACTAGTACAATGCACGTGAATCTAGCCATCCAACAGAAAGGTGAACACTCGATCTAGACATTGCATCACTTGCTTGAGATGGAAATTGGTTCTTCTGGTGCACATGTGGAGATGTGTTATGGGTAGCTTGCCCTTTCCCTCCATGTGTCTTTAAGGGGTTGTTGTCCTTATTTATAATTCATTTCCATCTGGTTGGTTGTTGTCATGTTGGGTGATGTGGGTGGTGATATGATGAAGCTTTAACTGAGGTATATCGTTTGTTGCTTCCTCCACTATTGGTGCCTGAGGGGTGTCTGGTGTTTTTTCTGTTACCTAGTTTGATTTCTGTGTTTTGTTGTCTACCATCAAAGGTTCATCATCTAATGTGTTAGTGTCATTAGTGATTTTTGCTTCTACCTCCGCAGTATGTCTAGTTCCTAATGGAAATATCCCGTAGTGTAATTTTGTTTTTTTTATACCATAGGTTAAAGAATTTCTTATGTACATTAATATTGATGGTGCCCACTAAGTCCATCAAAGGATAACCCAAAAAACATATGCCTCATTCATGTCTAAAGCATAAAAGTTAGCACGTAAGACATATTTATCCATGGTCTCCTTAAATTTCCTAAAAATTTGAATATGTGCCCCATTCATGTCTAAAGCATAAAAGTTAGCATGTAAGACATATTTATCTATGGTCTCCCTAAATTTCCTAAAAATTTGAATATGTGCCCCATCAATCTATGTGCTTTCAATATGGTGTGCTAGAACTTGCAAGCGTGTGGTTAATTTGAGATTAATTAGATTTTGTTTGCAACAAGGGAAAATAGACACAATGATCTTATCCTTCTGAATACTTCCATGAACTTGTAATATGGAGATATCAGTAGAAAATAACCCTTTGTGTTTCTTGTTGTCTTTCTTTCGAGTATGAGACCATTTGTCCAAAATGATTTTTTCAATTTCTTCACCAGGAAGTAGCCTCACTGAACTGTCAAGTGAGATCCACCATTTAGCAGCCTCATCTTTCATATCAATCCCTAACGAATGTCCAAAAATATTGGGATTGAGACTTGTGATATTGAATAAATTATTCAATATTAGGACCATCATCTTTTCTTGTAGACTTTATCTTGATAGAACCCTTAAAATAGAGTAAGGGTTTTGAAGAAAATCACTTACTTCGACGAAAATTTAAAATGGGCATAACTCTGTCAATATAATGCAAAATAATTATTATATCCTATTTTCAGAAATGGAATGGGAATTCTAGATCTTCCCATTTGATTGAAATCACTATCTAGGTAATATAAAAACTCAGATCCGTGTATGTCGCACTGTCCGACTGTCATAAAAGTTTCTAAAAAAAGACTGATTTTAAATCAGCAATATCTCCCTCATCTAGATTTTGATTCGACCAATTTTTTGTTTTGAAATGGGGTGATTTTTCAGGAGGATCACATATATGTAATTATTTTTCTGAAAATATGCACAAAAATGGAAAAAAAATTATTGGAAATATGCCATCCACGAATTGTCATTAGAAAAATTTCTGTAACACAACTGATTTTAAATCAACGTTATCTCCCTCATCCACACTTCTATTTGACCATTTTTTTTTTTTTTTTTTTTTTTTTTAAGTTTGGTATTTTTGCAAAAATTCAAAGGGTTTTTTTTTTTCAAATTTCACCAAAATTTTCAATTATTCTGCAAACTTTCCACTCAAAAACTTCCTGCAAAATTTGAAAAAAAAATCTTCCTGCTTTACCCAAGAAAGAGCTCTGATACCACTTTTACTAGATATGAACTACAAATATAATAAATTATTTGATAAAATAAACCCAAGAGCCAATACAAAAATAATATATAAATGTTTCTTTATTAATATCTTCAAAAAAACCCTTGAGGTAGGTTAACACCATACAACTACTCCTTAAGGAAGGAGATCATTGCACGAGCCATATGCTTGTCAATACACAGTACTTAACATCTCTCAATGGAGAGTCTCTAGCCTCTATATAGGCTTCATACATACAATACCATGGGTAATTACCATGGGTTTCTCAATACTATACATACAATTCCATGGGCTTATCACATTATTTCCTAACTACTTGTGGTCCCTTGCATTATGCGGGTTAACCAATTTGTTTATTAATTATGGTCCATTTATTGATCATCCTTACATTATTACATTACATTATTCCCTTAGGTACCTCCCTTTGTACCCCATATATCACCCCTAGGTATACTACATGAAGACTTTGACAACTATCAAGAAGTTCTACTATTGACCGAATTTAAAGAAAGAGGTGGTTGACTTTGTTCAAGGTGCTTAGACTGTCAGCAGGTGAAGTATCAATTCAAGCATCTAGTTGGTCTATTGAAGCCTATTTCAATTCCATAATGGAAATGGGAGGTCACTTCCATGGAATTCATTACAATATTTCCTAGGACATTGAGGCAGCATGACTCCATCATAGTTGTGATTGACAGGTTGAGCGAGGTATCTCACTTCATTGCAGTGAAGTCTAAAATTCAAATAGTGAGGTAGCTCAGATATTCATCAATGAGATAGTGAGATTACATTGATTTCACAAGAATATTATATCAAATAGAGATGAAAAGTTCACTTCCAAGTTTTGGAAGAAGTTGTTGGGAGGCTCAGGGTCAAAGTTAGCTTTAAGAACAACTTGTCAACCACAGACAAAAACGGTTACCCAAATTCTTGAGGATATTTTGAGGATGTATGTAATGCATCAACAAAGGAAGTGGGAGGATTATCTTCCACTAATGGAGTTTTCTTATAATAATGGGTATCATTAACTCTTGAAGATGAGTTTATTTGAGGCTCTCTATAGGTAGAGTTGTTATACTCCTACCGGATGGAGTGATCTAGTGAATAGGGTGATGATTGGACTAGATATGTTGACTAGTATGGAGTAGGAAATGCAGGTTATTTAAATAAATTTAAAAGAAGAACATGACAAGAAAAAGAGTTATGTGGATCATCATAGATCATTCAAGGAGTTTTAGGTTGGAGAGAATTTTTACTCGCGCATCAAGCCCAACAAGAGCTCCTTGAGGATTGGGTCATGTGCCAAGTTAGCACCTCAGTATTGCGAACCTTTTGAGATCCTTGAGTGGATTGGTCTATATTGTGGGTGGAACCAGAGGGATAGTTATATCTAGAGCCACAATTCATACTACAATGTAAATGAGTCATGCTCTAAAACTAAGAAATAGAGCAAGTTAAAGTGCATTAGAAGCAATTTGGGCCCGATGCAGCTACATGGGAGATGGTTGATCATATGCACACATTGTATCCTTCTTTATTTGTTGGTTGATAAAACGTGTTTGGTATAGATTTATATATGTATATGGGTATTGTAAATACTACAATGTGTTGTGTTGTAAAGCTCCAATAAGTAGTATGTTTTTCATGGTGTTCAACAGTTTTTCATTGTAAATACTACATTGAGTTGTGTTATAAATCTCCATAAGCGGTATTTCTCGTCATAAGTGTCATAGAATGCTAAGGACAATGTTACCCCAAAGGGGAGGGGTTTGTAACATCCTCGGGTTGATTTTCTATGTAAATAAATTAAATCGAGGTCATGGGACACACATTCCAAGTTGAATGGAGGGAAAAGAATTATAGTGGGATAGCTTGTGGTTTAAATTGGCTAGGGAAATTGGCATTGGCATTGGCATTGGAGAAGGAAAAGGAAATTAATGGAAATTAATTAAATATATAAAGGAAAATTGGAGAAAAGGAAGATGAAGAGATAAGAATATGCATGCAAAGAAAAATGAAGGATATGGAAATAAAAGAAAAGGAGAGGGAGAAAATTATATGCCTCTCTCTTAACTACTCTTAGCCACTCTAAGTTACTCTTGATGAATTATTGGTTACTCTAGGAGCATTCTAGCTTTCACTTGGACATTGAGGCATTCTCACTTGGACTTGGAGAGAGAGAGAACTCGGACAAAAGAAATAAAGCAAGCAAAGGCATTTGTGGGAAGTAAAGAAGAAGGTTGGAAAAGAAGCTAAAGTAAGAGTATGTTGCAGGTAACAGGTTGCATGTGATATTTCTTGGTTGAGATTGGAATGCATGGTACATGCATTTGGTTATTTGGTTACTTGATGTCATTGGTATGGAAATTGCATGGATTGGTAGTGGTTTTAGCCTTGCCTTTTCCATTTCCTGGATAGCCATGATGTAGTGGGTTCCCAATTTTGATTAAGCTTTGGATGGTTGGTAGGTTCCAGATCCGGGTTGAGGTGGTATTAGAAAAATTCCGAAGGGTCGAGGGTGGAGATGGTGTTTCTCCTAGAACTCTTGATGGATGGGTGGAGACAGGAAAATTCCTTTGGGTATGGTGAAGAAAGTCAAAATAATCCAAGATTGTTTTGGTGCTAGTGATTTGTAGACCGATTGAGGTGAAATCACTATGGTTGAAGGTAGAGGTGGTTTAGCCTCTGCATTACCTTGTTGGTTTTGTTTTGGTTTATCCCATGTGATCCCACATTCATGCTTGGAATATGGCATGATTGCTTGAAAGAAATATTTGGTTCAATCCAATCTATGGTCGGGTAGTACATGGAAATCCATGACTTGGTTGGAATTTGCATATGTTATTATGTGTTATTCCTTATTGATATTAATGAGCACATGTACTCATTTAATGTATGATTTTATGACTAGTTTTTCATGGTTCCATTCTGATTAAATGTTGGTTACAAGCATGGTATCTTTCTCAGTATATGATGTTCTCTTGTTATGGATCCATTCCATGGTTGATGGGATCTTGATTAATTTATATGAATGCACCAGTTCATGTGTATTTTTGTAGCTATTTAGAGAGGCAACAAGCCTCTTGATGATTCTCTAATGAACTTAACGAATTATTGTACAAATATGGTTTCATGACCTACAAGTACTATTCTTACAAAGTGTTTGTATAAATGAATAACTTGGACTGCCAACTTCCTAGTGACATAACTTTGGCATATTATCTCCGTTTTACTAGCATAATACCCCATTTCAAAGATGTCCATGAGAAGGCTAAAAAGAAAATCGTTCAAATAGATTTTGGTATTTCTCCAATCTATTCATTTTCCTTGAAATTGTTATTTAGGCCCTCAAAACAACCTCGAAAATTTAGGAGACGGAAAAATACCAAAAATATAAAGTTGTGTGAAATTTAAGGAAATGATACTGAAAGGAAATAGTATTGGGTCAAGTTAAGTTGATAGTAGTGTGATCATGTGTCAATGGGTTCTTGTAGTTAGTTTTAAACATGTGGACCTAATTTTCCATAAGTGTATCTTTGAAATTAGGTCGCACATAATAGCTAACATCTCATGTTTACCCTGGAGAGCTTGTAAAAGTGAGTAAATGTGGGGCAGGGTGTTACAGTGTGGTATTAGAGCAAGGTTGTAGCCCTGGACCTTGAGGTAAATGTGGTATCAAAGTGAGGTTGAAACGCTAGACCTTGAGGGTGTTAATTAAATTCAAAAGAGTGAAGGGAACTCTACTTGAATGGTTCATGAGGCACAATACTTGCTAAGGTTCTGGAAATGGGGCAGCAAGCTAAGTGGCTTGATTGTGGGGAAAACTCCACAGTCAAGCACACTTGAGATAAAGGAAATCTGGGATGGTTAACCTCTTGGGAAGTCCTTGTTTCCAGGTGCAAGCCCAAAAGGTGATGATTAACACTATGTGATTCATTTCGCTAGTTTCAATCCCACTTCTTCACCCTTGTGAGCATCACCCGATGCAATGAGTGCTAAGTGAACTATTAAAAAATCATGAGAAATTAGTCAGTTACGACTACCTCTCATGGAAATGGTCGTAGATGAATGACTTAATTAACGCAGTTGAATCCCAAAAAATGATATCTAAATGTATATTCTTATGCATTCATGTCAGTTGTATATATGTTTATCATGCATGAATGTTAGCGAATTATTGATATGGTTATGACATCCATGTATGATCTGGTATGATTGTGATGTTTCATCGTGCTAATATGGATTGGCCTGTGAAAATTCAATAACTTCCCTTGAGATATGTTGAGATATGATTTTGATTATGTTTTTACTTAACTAAAAATGACATATTGTAGGAAATAGAAGGCCAAGTGATGAAGAGAAGAATAGTTGAGTACCATTCATATGACTATCAATATAGGTTGGAAGAGACATTGGTAGGATGTGAGAGCTCAGTGGAGTAGTACAGAGAGGGATATTCTCTTTGTTTTCTAGATACATTGAGAAGTTTGAAGGCATATATGATGAGATGAAAGGCAGATAATGAGTAGTTGATTGAAGTTCAAGAAAGGATTCCCAGAGCTCAAGAAAAGAAAGGTGATCTTAATGTAATCATCCTATAGAGATTTTCACATTTTCAAAAGAAGGGACAACTAGGGATCAATCATGGGGACAAGAAAGAAGAAAATAAGAATGGCGTGGATGGAAGAAGGTCTCAGAAAGGGTACAGGATGGATAAAAATGATATAGTAAAGGGTGGTAAGTCCTTGGATACACCTAAGAGGAGGGATAATTCTCATGGATTCCATTCAAGATTTGATTCTAAGAGACATCATCACAATCACCACCAACATCCTTATAGGAGGAGTGAGAAGGGATACTTTCCAGAGGAGTTCAAGAAAGCCAAGCCTCTTACTTTTGATGGAGAAATCAATACATCAAAATATGCATAATCATGGCTCCTTGGGATGAATAAATTCTTTAGATTTCATGATTACTCAGAGAACATGAAAGCCAAGATAACTACCTTCAGTCTCAAGGGGAAAAAAGATATATGGTGGGAAAATGTTTAGAATGTTATAGGCATTAGAGAAGAGGAGTTGATTTGGGGTGAGTTTGAAAAACTCTTTAGGAAGAATTTAATGTTTGAGAGCTATTATGATGGAAAGGGCAAGGAATTCTATGAGCTTAAGATGGGTTCTATGACAAATGAAGAGCACACAACCAAATTTCTAGATTTGTTGAGATATGTGCCCTATCTCAAGGATGAGAAAGCGAAAATCCAAAGGTTCATCATCAGATTGCCATTAACATTCAAGGACTAGATTGAGTTTGGTGAACCTCGGTCATTGGAGGAAGCCATGAAAAATTTGAAACATTTATATGAGAAGTAAAAGCAAAATCCTGAGTTTAAGCATGAGTGGAAAGGAAATGAGAATACTAAAGGAAAATGGCTCAAGAAGGAAGGAAGATATCATGTTGCAGGTGATAAGGAAAATGTGGCACCTCATGAGAAGTTCAATGCAACTGAGAGAGGATATGGGTCTCAACCTTAGGAGTAGGAGAATAAAGGTGATGGTAAAAAACATTTGAGGTGTTAGACATATGGTGGAACCATTGCGACATGAATTGTTCATCGCACTAAGATGACGGGCCACAAATCTACAGTTCGCAAGAGGCATAGACAGTTGGGGGTGTAGGTCAGAGAATTCCCCGGATCTATGGAGTACTTCATAACAGATAGACAGATCACCAAACATCTATCATTGAGATGGAATGTAAGTTGAGTAATAAATTTTCTTCCATTTTGATTGATCCATGATCAAATTATAGCTATGTTAGTCCTGACTTGGTGGATAAGTGTTGTTTGAATAAGGAAATGCATGTAGAATATTGGTTGGTGCAATTGGATACAAGGAACAAGAGAAGAGTTCACCATTAGGTGAAATCTTATGCATTTGAGTTTAATGGCATGCCTAGAATAACATACCTAAAGGTGCTTCCTTGGGGTGCATCTAACATGGTTTTGGGCATGGATTGGCTCTTTATTCACGGATCAAGGTAGATTGTTATGAGAAGGCCATTGAGTTCCTTGATGATTGTTAACATCGGAAAATCGTACACCTATTAGTACAATCTAGAAGACACTAAAAAGTGTCTAGCAAAATGCACAAGTGAACATTTTCTAGCTAAATACATCATGAAGTTAAAGAATCAAAATTCCCCTAAGGTCCAAAGCTTATAAAGAAAAAATAATTTAGGCTGCCCATTTATTTCTTCGATAAACAAGCGCACACATAATATCCTTTGAAAGAAACGTGGTTGGAGAAAAGGATGACTCAGTGATATGGGACCGCTCTACACACTTGGGGCTGATTCTCTGACATGAGCTCAGTCTAGTACAACCAAATTCGATCCACCTTAAAGATATGCAGCCCTCAATGGAATCATCTTTTCCTACTCATGTGTCATTATCATGCATGAACCAAGAGGGGGAAGAAGGATTCAAAAAATTTTATATGAATAAGAAATGGGAGAATCAAAACATGAGACATTGTTATGTTGGCCAAATTATTGTTTGAGAAAACCACCATTGTGTTGTTGAAGCCAGAGAAGAGAAGAACACTAGCATGTTGGCCATATTGCTTCTAATAAATCCATCATCGTAGTGAGAGAAGAGGAAACCGCCATTGGAGAGTCTTCATAACTCTTTGATAGAGAGGAGAAATTTGGAAAGAGATTGAGAAAGAGAAACCCCTTGCTGAGGATTTTTGGGCTCCATAGCTCAAAGAATTCTCTTCAAGTGTCTAAGATTCATATATTGTATTCAACCTCTACTACTAGTAGTCAATAAAGGGAGATTTTCCATTATCTTATTGATTTGTTTGCTCCATTTGAGCATTGTTTGTGTATTTACCTCTTTGTTTAGTTTATGTTCATGTATGCATTGTTTCTAGTATTTATGACATTGTGTTTATTTAAGTTTGTCAATTAACAATACCAATTTTGACTATGATCCTTTGCAGGGAACAATCAACTGCCAAGGGGGTGTCTTTTGGTACACTTGTGCTCCAAAAGCACTATAACGGGAATGGTGACTCCAATGATATCTTTTCATTAATCTAAATACTATTCTTGCAGGACCTCCTCTTTGCAAAACCATCCTACAAGGCGCCCAACATCTCTCTATAATTTTTATAAATCCAAAGGATCTGTTCTAAACCCGCATAAGTGAAAGTTTCCTTTTCTTTCTCGACCGTGCATATTTTTCTCTGATGGACGCGCATGCACATCTATGTGTGATAAAATCCTCGTGGTCAATAGAAAGCAAAAAGGAACCTTCTATTTGTCTCTTTTCTCAATTGATTGGCAACCATTAGTGGATTTCCTTCACCACAACATTTTGTTTTTTCCTGTTCAATACTCGTAGTTATTTTACTAACCTTAAATGGTGAAGTAATTAGAGTATTTTTCATGTTACATTTGCAAATGCACACATAGCTTAATTAGGGAGAAAAGTAAGTGGCCAAATTCCACATATGTTTTTCAACCTTTTTTTCTTGAATTTCTGCAAATCACATAGCTTTATTAGCAAAGGAGTAACTAGCCTATCATCCACAAAACTCACTGCTTACCAAAGAATTTCATTTTTGGGACTAGGTCAAATTTACTAGATAAATCAAGTAGTATTTGCTTCCCTTTTGTGTCTTAGACGAGCCTGGGATTGCACATGAAAACCTTCTCTAAAACATTTGAATTTCCATCTCCCTTGTTAAACTCCACATACTTTAATACCTTAGGAAAAGAGTAAGTGGCTGATAATCCACAATATATTTCTTTTTTCCATGCAAGGAATAATAACCACTTAGTGTAAATAGAAGGCCATTGTAAAGGATCACAGCATATCTGCATCTTATCACACTTTATGTAGGTTTTAACCCCGTACAGAAATTACCTGCATACGAATTCTAAAACACAGAAAATAAACAATGCGAAAGCATAACACATAAAACACATATACACAGATATTTTCCCCTGGAACACTAAACCAGGACTACCAGCTTGATTTTTCATTATGTTCCTTTCAATGGTACAATATATTTATACTTATATATATATATATTATATATATATATATTATATTATATATATTAATATTTTATATATATATTTACATAAATGTCGAGCATCCAATACCATGGACCGAAAGCCATTGCGCCCAAGACCATGTGCAAAAAACATGCGCAAAACCATAGGTAGGTTCGCCCACCTAATATAGGGTCCAAAACAATTTCCCCGAGGCACTGCCCAAGACCTCGTAGAGGGGAGCTAATCGCCACCCTCAAACCCTCTATGACCCCCCCACTACGCAATCGACGCAACGAAGGGGGAGCTCCGCCCCTCTAACCCCCCCAGTTAACTAGGGGAGCTAGTCATGGAAAGAATATAACACAACACAACATTCTCCCACTTGTTGTTTTCTTTCTATAGGGGGCCACAAGAGAGTTTAGTCATTTATCCATATTTGCAATGCCCATTGTTTCTCTACACCAACATAACTTCTCAGAGCTCACAAATTTTGTCAATGCATCTGCATTATTCTTAAAAGTGCCCACCCTTACCAGCAACACATTTTTGTCTTCTATCATATCCCTCACAAAGTGATATTGAACATCAATGTGCTTTGTATTTGAATGGTAAGCAGGGTTCTTTGCCAAGAAAATTTCACTTTGGATGTCACAGTCTATCCTTATAGCTCCCTGTACTAACCCCATACTTGAACACAATCTTTGCAACCACACTGCTTCCTTCCTTGCATGAGTGGCTAACATGTATTCTGCCTCTGTAGTTGATAATGCCACTACAAATTGTTTCTTACTCATCCAACTGACTGCACTTCCGAATAGGTTAAACACATACCCACTTGTAGATCTTCTCTGATCTAGATCTCCAACCCAGTCTACATCAACAAAGCCACGAATATCCAAAACTATGTCCAACCCTGGTCTTCCTTGGTAGCACAAACCATAATCACTAGTGCCATGCAAATACTTGAAGACCCGCTTCATTGCTGTCCAATGCTCCTTCCATGGTTTTGACATAAACCCGCTCAATACTCCCAATGCATGTGCAATGTCTGGTCTAGTACAGACCATCGCATACATCAGGCTACCGACTGCACTTGCATATGGAACATGGGACATATCATCTTCCTCTTCTTATGTCTTGGCGCACTGTTCATCAGACAACTTTACACCTACAATAATATGAACCTTCACCAATTTACTATCCTTCATATTAAACCTCTGCAATATTGTCTCGACAAACTTCCTCTAGTTTAACCAGAGCTTCCTCGTTAATATAGGGTCCAACAAAATTTCCCCAAGGCGCTGCCCTAGACCTCGTAGAGGAGGGCTAATCACCACCCCCAAGCCCTCTATGACCCCCCCACTGCGCAATCGACAGAACGAAGGGTGAGCTCCGTCGCCCCCCTCTAACCCCCCAGCTAACTAGAGGAGCTAGTCATGGAAAGAATATAACACAACACAACATTCTCCCACTTGTTGTTTTTTTTATACAGGGGGCCACAAGAGAGCTTAGTCATTTATCCATATTTGCAATGCCCATTGTTTCTCTACACCAACATAACTTCTCAGAGCTCACAGATTTTTTCAATGCATCTGCATTATTCTTCAAAGTGTCCACCTTTACCAGCAACACATTTTTGTCTTCTATCATATCCCTCACAAAGTGATACTGAACATCAATGTGCTTTGTATTTGAATGGTAAGCAGGGTTATTTGCCAAGAAAATTGCACTTTGGATGTCACACTCTATCCTTATAGCTCCCTTACTAACCCCATACTTGAACACAATCTTTGCAACCACACTGCTTCCTTGCTTGTATGAGTGGTTGCCATGTATTCTGCCTCTGTAGTTGATAATGCCACTACAAATTGTTTCTTACTCATCCAACTGACTGCACTTCCAAATAGGTTAAACACATACCCACTTGTAGATCTTCTCTAATCTAGATCTCCAACCCAGTCTACATCAACAAAGCCACGAATATCCAAAACTATGTCCAACCCTGGTCTTCCTTGTAGCACAAACCATAATCACTAGTGCCATGCAAATACTTGAAGACCCGCTTCATTGTTTCCAATGCTCCTTCCTTGGTTTTGACATAAACCTGCTCAATACTCCCAATGCATGTGTAATGTCTGGTCTAGTACAGACCATCACATACATCAGGCTACCGACTGCACTTGCATATGGAACATGGGACATATCATCTTCCTCTTCTTGTGTCTTGAGACACTGTTCATCAGATAACTTTACACCTACAAGAATAGGAACCTTTACCAATTTACTATCCTTCATATTAAACCTCTGCAGTATTGTCTCAACATACTTCCTCTAGTTTAACCAAAGCTTCCTCTTTGTCCGATCTCTTTTAATTTCCATGCCCAAATATATAGTTTGCAGCACCAAGATCCTTCATGTCGAATTTGGAGGACAATTGGGTCTTCAAATCCTGGATAATACCTTTGTCATTTCCAACTAGCAACATATCATCCACATACAAGACCAGATAAATAACATGGTCACCAATTAATTTAAATTACACACAGTGATCTACTTTTCTTCTAGTGAAGCCAAGTCCTTGTAAAAATGTATCAAATTTTGGATACCACATCCTTGGTGACTGTTTTAACCCATACAGAGACTTCTTTAACTTGCATACTAGGTATTTCTTACCCTTCACTGCAAAGCCTTCAGGTTGCTTCATGTACATCTCCTCTTCCAGATCCCCGTGAAGAAATGTTGTCTTCACATCCATCTATTCTACCTCAAAATAAAAAGAAGTAGCAACAGATAAAAGTAATCTAATAGAAGCTACCCTAACAATAGGAGAAAAATATCACCAAAATCAATTCCCAACACCTGGGAATAACCTTTTTCTACCAACCAAGCTTTGTATTTCTCCACCTTTCCTTCTGCATTCATCTTCTTCTTCAACACCCATTTCTATCAATGGGTTTCCTTCCAGCCAGAAACTCCACTAGGTCCTAAGCCTCATTTTTGTGCAAAGATGACATATCATCGACCATGGCCTCTTTCCATAGTTTTCCATCCTATGAATCTATTGCTTCCTTCATAGTTCTGGGATCATCACAAGTAATAGATAAAGAAAAATTTGAATAGAAAGCAGATGGACTATACCTTTTTGGCTACCTTCTTTCTCGAACTAATCTTCTCACAACTGGAGTTTGTGGCTCTTCATCTTTTGATTCCTCTTTTGCTGTAGAGTCTGATTCTTCCTCCTTTAGCTTAAACTCTATCTTCTCAGGTTCCTTTGATGGGACTTCATGTTTAATAACATCTTTCACCTCTCTGAACAACACATCTCGTCTATACACAACCTTCCTTGTTATTCGGTTCTAAAGCTTATAACCCTTTAAACCATCCTTATACCCAATAAAGATGCACTTTTCAGACTTACTATCCAACTTTTTTCTTTTCTCCTTTGGAACTTGTACTTATCCATCACATCCAAATACCCTCAAATGTGAAAGAGAGGGTTTCTTACTAGTCCATACCTCTTGTGGAGTCTTATCCTATAATGCTGATGAAGGTGATCTGTTGACCAGGTAACATGTTGTCTCCACTACCTCTACCTAGAATTCTTGTCCTAACCTGACACCACTGACCATGCTTCTCTCCCTTTCCATCAACATCTTGTTCATTCTTTCTGCAACTCCATTTTGCTCAGGTGTGTATGGAGTAGTCTTCTGCCATGCTATACCACACTTCTTACAAAATTGTTCAAATTCCTTCTTACAAAACTCTCCACCGTTATCTTTCCTCAACACCTTTATCTTCTTCTCTGTTTGGTTTTCCACTAGAGCCTTAAATTCTTTGAACTTGTCAAAGAATTTAGATTTCTTCTTAAGGAAATATATCCATGTATTCCTTGAGAAGTCATCTATAAATGATACATAGTACACAAACTTACCCAGTGATGTAACCTTCACAGGTCCAAACACATTACTGTGCATAGGCTCTAATATCCGTTTCACCCTCTTAGCACCATAGGGGAAACTCACTCGATTCTGCTTCCCATATACACAATTTTCATAGAAATCAAAATCTAGAGAGCTATTAGTCATACCATCTACCATACCTTTACCGTGAAGTATTCAAAGGCCCTTCTCTCCAATACGTCCAAGCCTTTGATTCCATAACATGGCCTTTTCTCCAGAGACCACTAGATTTTCTACTCCACTTTTAGGAACCATAGAACTGTTGCATCCATCAACAACAGTGCTACCTTGCAACTTGTAGAGAGTTCCAATCTGAACTCCCCACGTCAATACCAGTGCTACCCAAATGATCTTGCAGGTATCCTTCTCCAACATTGTTTTTACACCTACATCATCCAACTTGCTTACAAAAATCAGATTTTTGGCTAATGCAGCAATATGTAGAACACCTGGAAGTGTTCTAATCCTTCCACCTTGCAAATTCAACTTAAATTTTCTGTGACCAATGATTTTAACCTTCCTGTCATACCCCAAGAAGACATCACCACTATCATATTTCTCATACGTGCAAAACCACTCTCTATGGGGAGTGAAGTGAAAGGATGCACCTGAGTCAATCAAACATGCCTCATGATCTACATGTGTACTTGAAGAATCGAAGTACACATCCCCACCTTCATCTGAGGTGGTTTTCACCTCTGCAGAAGGAGCATCATCATATCCCTTTCATTTTTTAGGAGCTTTAGATTTATAGTGCCTTTTGTAGTGCCCTTCCTTTCTACGTTTCCAGCACACCTTTACAGGTTTTCTTGGAGATTTATATCTCCCTCTACATTTAGATCTCCCACTCGATGACTTATTTTTGTTTCTGTTCTGGGACCTTCCTCGTATAGACAAGGCATCACCATTCTGGCTCTCCATATTTTTTTGTCTCATCTCCTCCATCAGTAAGGATGAGACTATTTCATCAAACTGCAAGGCAGTTGCATTTCTACCTATTACAATACCCAAACAATCCCACGAATCTGATAGAGAACACAAAAAAATGATGCACTTATCTTCATATGAAATTTTAATATCAACATATATTAACTAACTTACCATAGTATTAAATGCGTTCAGATGCTATATCACCAAGCCTCCATCTTTCATCCTTAGGTTATACAAATTTTTCTATAGGAAACGTTTATTCACTAGACACTTAGATTGGTACAAAGTCCCTAACTTTTCCCACAAATCCTTCGCCGTAGATTCCCCTGATACATTCAACAATGTTGAATCTAAGACTCACAATCGTATTGTGCTCTTTTCCTTCTGATCCAAATTCTTCCATTCTTCATTGGAAACTCCTGTTGGTTTAGTACCCAGATCTACCACGATCCACTCATCTTTATCCACCAACAGATCCTTCATCTTGACTTTCCACAACTCAAAACTTTGGCCATTAAATTTCTCGATCTCTATCTTTCCACTACTCAACATCTTCTTTCACCACCAGAATCAATCCCATATATCTCCCACTGAACATGATCTTAGCACAGGCTCGACTAAAACCCCTTAGCAAAAAAGGCGTCCCCTTGAAGCCAAAACAACTCTGATACCAAATGTAGGTTTTAACCCCATACATAACTTACCTACATACGAATTCTGAAACACAAAAAATAAACAATGTGAGAGCATAACACATAAAACACATATACATAAATATTTTCCCCTAGATCCCTAAATTGAAACTACCAGCTTAATTTTTCATTATGTTCCTTTCAATGTTACAATACATATATCTACATGTTGAAGCATCCAATACCATGGACCGAAAACCATCGCGCCCAAAACCATGTGTGAAAACCATGCACAAAACCATAGGTAGGTTTGCCCACCTAATATAGGGTCCAAAAAAATTTCCCCGGGGCGCTGCCCTGAACCCAGTAGTGGGGGGATAACCTCCCCCCTCAAACCCCCAATGACCCCCCCACTGCTCAATCGGCACAACGAAGGGGGGACTTTTCCTCCCCTCTAACCCCATGGTTAAATAGGGGAGCTATTCGTGGAAAGAATATAACACAACCCAACACTTTGTGTGTTCACTTGCATCACACACTAAGCTTCTATATGCTTTATACTCAAAAGGCATCCAGTTTTTGGAGCTTTCGGTACTTAGTCTATTTTGTCTTACAAAATCACCCCATAAGTGAATTAAGACTCCTTAAAATCAACCATAACTTGAACCAACTAAGTTTCCCCAGAGGAGCCACCAAAAATTTAGAGTTAAGGTTACGACTATTGGGGGTAGGCATCCCATAAGTTGCCATGGTCATGTTACACCTTTGAAACATAGTTTTTGAATTTTTAGGGAGCTTAAAATCCTTCAATCATCCCATGGAAAAGAATACCTGAGCAAGGCAGAGACCCGATTTAGAGGGGGTTTTGCTTAGGTCTAGTACATGTAGTACTCTTTGGGGCTAGCTGACCCATCTAGTGCTTGGTATTGGTAAGTGACTACCAAGAAGCTAAAGACTCGAATGCTCACGTGGGATGAAGGTACTTTAGTGACCAAAACCTAGGGCACCCTTTCCCTATAGGTGATGGCGCATGTAGCACTTAAGCCTCATTACCATTCCCTTGGTTGATTTTTTGGCTGCTGGAAGGCATCGCCAGTTCTTTCAGGACGTTGCACCAAGACCCATCAGAAGATATCTTTGTAAGGCCCAGTTACTTTGAGAGTTGACAGGATGATTAAGTCTACATAGGATTTTTTATCATACGCAACAAACAAAAACCTTTTTCTGATTTAATTGACACATAGTTTAATTATTAAAGGAAACTAAACCATTTATATTCTCACTTTGCTTTATTTATGTGATCATATTACATTGCTACTTATCTCCTTACATCACCATACACAAAGTAACCTGAACTCTAAATCAAAACCACAGGGGACCCCACGACTCCCTGTCAATCTAGACATTTTTTAAACCTCCCCCAATTATCGGGAGGTGTGCCAAGCCTCCTGCCATTTAGGTGTAGAGGACATCACACAACCACCATGATTGGATCTTCCTTTATTGGTGCATCTTTTCTCGTAACTCCTCCTCATAAAACAACACCCTTCACCACTCTAGAAGGATTCCCATGTGCGACCCCATTTGGTAGCACACACTCCACTCCTCCAGACAGTGCTCGAGACACCTATCGAGGTAGTTCTCTTGAGGCTTCCCCATAGAGAACCCATTTTCATATAGCTATCAAAAATCATTTTTTGGTGGTAGGTAATGCACAAATATCGTTCTTAGCTTCACTAAATCTACCATATTTAAGAAAGCTAACTAATGACCCAATCTCGCACGGCAAAAATTGGTCGGATATGCCCACCAAGATCCCCTCGAATATTCCAAAATTCAAAGGAAAGTAGGGCGAAGACCCAGGGAACCATGTCATGAATTTTCACCTAAGTTTTTCGTCTAATAGTATCACGGTGATACTATTATATTATGACTATTTCAATGCACTCTAATGAGACCTGTAGAGAAATGGTATGTTGACCATCCTTCTACGTTGCACGGAGACTTTAGCTCATTAGCTATATCTCTCTTTATCTTCTTCTAGCTCCCATTTCGCCATGATTCGGGTCTGTAAATCCTCACCCACTTAAAATAGACACCCGCTACACATATCTCAGCCCATATCCATAAAAGGTGAAAACGTCGTATCCTGTGTGAAATGTAATTTGAAGATAAAGTCCTCTTGGAATTATTCCTGGGATCCCTTACATCTGAAATCTCTAAGGACATGGAAAATTCATCCTCGAAGACCAAGGAAGAGGCCATTAGTGAAGCCCACAAGTTGCATCTTATGTATACCTAGTCTGGGTGCATTTATCATGTGCTCCTAGATGCCCCGTGCTTAAAAACTTACAATGAGATCCTAGGTGCATCCAATGTTGTTGATGGATTAATTAGGTCCATATCCCAAAATAAACACAAAAATAAGTACCAATACCCTGGATATTCCTTCAATGGCCAGGCATTTGATGCTATACAAAATGTGCAAACATTGCAATATACATGGTATTACCATGGCCAACCTGCACCTATGCAGAATATGGTCAACAGGTTAACCAATATTAGCCCACTCAGGGAGGCTCATATCCTACCCCACAGGGAAACCAATACCCTTCTCGAAATATAGACATGATGTCCTCTTCCCAGAATCCATAAATTAACTAGGGACACGAGAACCAATATTCTCCTTTCCCAAAAAAACAACAGAATCGCCCACCGATTCAAAACAATGTAAGGGTAATTCTAGTGAAACCTTCTCTCACTTCACAACAACAATCGGAGGAACAACTGAATTCAGCTAATCCTTCAAATTCTACTAAGAAAAAAAAAAAAAGTAAGCCAAAGGGAGCACCCGAGTAGTGGGGCAGCAACCCCCATAGGCACCGAGAAAGGGCAATCCCAATCGAAATCAAAACCAGGGAATCACCAGCAATATCCCACATAAACAAAGCAAGAACAAAAGTCCATGAACAAATCATTCGTGTGTTATCTATGGGGAATACAATCATTATACCCACCATTGTACTCAACTTCCTAATTTAAAAAGGATACAAGACATTAGAGGGAAAAGAGGCCAACAAACCATAGTGATGTAGGACCCCTTCCCCCATCAAGGGGTAGTTAACACATAACAACAAACTCCCCACCCTCATCCATCTAGAGGGAACTCCCAAAGCAATCCTAATCATGATATTTTCATGACAGGGGAGGATATCCTCCTACAAATTCAAACCGGAAGTTATGAAGCTCCGCTAGAGCCCAATCCTTCCACCTAAACTACAACGATACCTATAGGGTCATTGACCATCCCTCGACCTCTTGTAGAATCTATACCTCAAATGGTCAAAGGACCTTTATGGCACACATGACATAACTCAAAATCTGCTCATAGATAAAACATAGTCGATGAGTTAGCATAATCGTCGTCAACTGTATCAGCATTAGAAGTCCTGCAAACATGACCAACCCAACGGAAATCCTTACTTTGTGCTTTAGGCACAATCGATCCATCTGATTCTTGCCTAATAATATTTGACTTGGACAAAGCTACTCCAGGACTATCGTCAACTGTTGCTTTCCAAATCCCAATCTCAATCCAAAATACAACATTCATTGTTGCATCGTTGACGAAGGGGCATCCACATGTATCATGTCAAAATCCGTTAGGCAGAAACTAGGATCCCCCGAGCTCAAGCCTTCCAACATTACACTTAGAGCATACGACAGGTTCTCTTCTCTCGTTGGTCTATACCCTAACATGCCAGTTAAGTTGGCTGGAAAATATGTGTTAATAGACATTGAAGTAGTTGACTCCTAGTTGGATTACAAAATCCTTCTCGGATGAAGCTATATGTATGATATCCTCACAGTCACCTCATCGGTGTTTAGAATAATGATGTTCCCCCATGATGGAAAAATCATTACTATTTATCAACTCACATACTATGAGAAGGAAACCCTACCCACACCAGATGACATGTTTCCCTTAGTCTTGTCCTCCCATGAGTTGATTACTATTTACACTGAGCTCAACCTGGGCCACTTTAAGCCATCAACATGCCTAGGGACATTCCCAAGAGACCCTCTGGTGCTACAAGAACATTTCCCAAACACTGGAGTGTTGGTGTGCATGGTGACTCATTAAACACCACCCAAAACTCGAAACCCGTTCCAGACACCATACACCCTGTAACTATAAAACCCATTAATTTACCTCACACCATTACGAAAACCCCCTTTTTCTACCCCCCAAACCTTCCAGTAAGGAACATCCTTGTACCTCCATCTCAGAAAACCACCCCTGCTCAAAACCATCCTACATCAACACCAACCAAGGCCAAAAAGGGCTTAATAAAATAGTAAAAGAGGAGAACCCTCAACCTTCTCCATGGCCTACAACCCTATGCGTTAGGTGAAGAATTTGGGCACCCAACACACATATTCCCCAAGTTATATGAGTTAAAAACCCTCATGCACATCTCTAAACTACCTCAGCTCCACCAAAAGGAGAAACATTTGTTCCTTTACGTAATAAATAATTACACACCAACTATGCATGTGGCATATGCGAAAAACATGGTCACTACACTCATCACTCTGGTGATATCCCTTGATACTGAGAGACATTAAACATGCTCATTCAAACCAACCTTAATGAGTAGATAGCACGAACCCAACCTCAAATGGACTATGAATATAAGAACATCTTCTACATTCAAGAAGAAGAAACTTCATACTCCAAAAACCTTCATACAATGCACGAAGGAAGCATAAACAACCAAACCCCTTCTCTAATTTACCATGTGTTATATGTGATGAACCTACTCACCCGATAAACCTTTGCCCAGAACTATGGATGCATTATCAAAACCACCCATTCACTCAGGTTTCTTATAGAAGAAAACCTGAACACCATAAATTCACTATCTGCATGGAAAACCATCATAATATAAGGTTCCCCTAACTTCAGAGATTTAAAAAATCATTGAGTTTTGTACATCGATTCATCAATGAAAACTCTTACCTATTGGACTCAGACACAAAATCTACAAAACCCATTCCCCCACTCGAAGAAGAAGGAACCCTCAATGTCTTATGTGTGTTTGAGGAGAAACAACAACCAACAACAAAACTGGGCCCCTATCATTTCACCTCCCATCACCAATCGAGATCATGCCAAAAGTAATACAAAACCATATGGAAAAGACAATCATCCATCACATGTGCTCTATGTGGTAAACCTAGACATTTGATAAATAAGTGTTGCGAACTAAGTAAGTTCAATGACATTTTCCACTTAGAGGCCCAAATCCCCCACAAGCATCTCTCCAACCAAGAAAAAATCACACATTGTTATTGTCGCATCTGCTCTCAATTCCACCACACAAGGAATTATCAACATCTTCCACAGTTCCATGCAGCAAGGGCAGCGATCAAACCAATACATACAACCAAGCCACGCTGCACCAATATCATGACCCAGAGATGGATATCGCCACAGGATATCCCGTCTCATGACGTCAACCAGGCATCAACATCTAATACTATGAGACGTAACTCCGCCCACACAATCTATTCAGTTAGTTCCAGACCAATCTATGGAAACTCTACCAAAGCCTCATTCGATCGCAACATCACCCCTCAAACATTTACCAACGAGGATTTTGTCCTCTGCTATGATAAGCAGTAGGACCGGGAAAGTTTGAAACCCTTTGGAAGGGGCCACACCTCATTAAACATAACCTTCTCAAGGGGGCATCCATATTGTTAGAGCCCGAAGGGACTTGCGTAAAGAATCCCATCAATGATCTCTACCTCAAAAAATTTCACCCATAAGAATGCTATAGTAGGCATGTATGTAACATGAATTATCTTTTGATGATGATCACCTCATCATCGATTTACTCTAAAAATCATTCTCTCATCATGTGTCAACAGATGGATCTTCCGTCAACTTATCATCATGGGTTCATTCACGATGCATCTCAATGGTCACAAAACCTCGCTACTGCATCTAGGGCCATGTACTCTCCTGACCAGACACCTCGTCCATTTAATGGACTTTGTATCGAGCTAGCCACCAAATATCAAGTAGAGTATGATGTCGTCATAGGCCTCTTGGATGATTCCCAACACCTAGGCATCCGTCACCTGCATATATTTCTTGATTCCTATCTAGTTGTATCGTAGTTAAAAAGGACCTTTCACATCCATGATTCACGCCTCTTTCAGAAATATCTGCATGCACAAAGATTAGCTAGATATTTTGATCATATAAAATTTACACATATACCAAGGGATCAAAATCATACAACTGATCGCATCAATAATCAAATACTAAACTAGCATGCGTCACATATATATCACCATCAAGATAAATAAAACATCAAACATAAGATACATCTCAAATAAAATGTAGAAATACACAAAAACTATAGACACATCCAACATGTCATGAGAGACACCAAAAAATGATCTTGTATATACATAAAAAAATATGAGTAAAAATGATATAACTGGCCCACAACTAGGAAAAATAAGTCAAAAAAACATAGGGGAGCATCATCATAATGGGTGCTTTCCTTGGTACATACATCATAAAAAAATCATCAAGTCTTTCTAGGGCTCACGCGGTGCAATATCTGCATCTGGAGCCAAAATCGGACCAATTTCATCCATCGCCATAGCGATACATTAAAAAAGTGGTTGGTGCGCCCCCTATAATGAAATCGTCGTCTCAACAATGATATCCACCAAGCTAGACCGTCCATTGATAGGAAACCCTCTAGTAAGGAAATCAATCTACCCCCAAGTATCATGCTAACCCTGTAACTCTACCTCAATAGCTGCCAAACGTGCCTCTGCATCCTTAGCACGTGTGTTGTGTAGGTAAATCCCCTCTGCAGACAAAGGCGATCCCTCTAGCCTAACTGAGGTCTAGCAACAATCAAGCACACTAACACGCAGGTTCCTAATTGCAAAATAAAGGCCAAGATGAGAGCCTACCTCGAATCCAACGCTTATATTTGTAGAAGGGTTGTCGCTTCCGTTCTTTCACTTCAGCTCGTCGCACTCCTCACGATCTCCGTGAACATACACCTGCACAAGCAAGGACAAGACAAATACAAGCATAAAATCCAGGAAATGCAACTATGTACCGGTCAGAAAAGATATAACTCAAACATCATAATCAAAGATACATGAGTGGAACCATAATGATAGTTGTTTATCTTATTAATGAAATAAAAGAGAATACAACCAAGTTCTGACGTCAAATCCTCCTTTGGTTGGGTCCAGCCAGCAAGTCCTTCAAGCATTCACCCTTGAAAGTAGATATCCCAAGACAACTTTCTCTCTCAAACAAGTTTACACAAGATGGAGACACTTCACAACCTTCCTTAAGCACTAAAGCAATTCCAATCTTATCACACCAGCTGCCTATCAAGCTTACACACTATCAATAATGCTCTAAACACAATCAATTCCAAACTAGCAGCTCATGGCAATGGTGGAGGCTTAAATAGGAGAAGGGGTCTCCATGAATGGTGTGAGGATGAGCTTATCTCCGTGGAAGGTGGCTCAAATGACGAAACAAACATGCTAGAGAAGGGAGGGTGACATTTACAAAGCCAACAACCAAGTCTGGAGTCATCTGGAAGGCCGACTATTACAACAAATTCGCCCAAATTGGATCATCGCGAGTGTATAACTGCACTGGAGCACTGGCATCGCTGCTCAATAACAAGTAAAGTCATATCAGTGCGATCATACATAAAGAACAGCGCGTTGTCACATGAAATTCGACCAGTGCGGGAAAGGCGTGTGCTTCCGCACTGGCAGTGCATTGAGTCTGTTTAGGAGCGCTCATCAGTGTGTTTATTCTTAAAACAGTCGCGATGATAGAGGAAACTTTGGCAAAGTGGGTCATTTGGACACATTAGAGAGCATGAGCATGATGAATTGGATCTCATGTCACAGTAGGAAGACAATGACAAATTACTGTGTAACAGATGCCCCCTAAAGTATGAAGCCCGAGAGAGTGGGAGGGATGAAATGCTTTACGGAACTCGCTGAACTGGAACACCACCAAGAAGAACCTGCACGTAGTACAACTGATAGCTCAAATACATGATGTACATGGTATGGGCGCAGCCATCCATAGCAGAGTACATAAAAACTCGATCCCAGGTATGGACGCAGCCATCCAATGAGGATCAATGAATGGACTCAGGCATGGTTGCAGCCATCCAATGAATGAGTCATGTAGTGATTACAATAATCCACAAAATGCAACCCGGATCTCGATATGCACAATCCGGGGTCTTGCGCTCCAACTCAACCCGAACAAAGTACAAGTTCAAGCATGCAAATATAGGAGTCAAAGTCGAACATGCGAGAACATTGTCTGATTACCAGTCAATGATGAAAATTGTTAACCGACGCGAGAGATACCACCAATAATGACGATGGTCCTCAAGGTACTATAGGTACAATCCATGACATGTGAATCAATGAGCTGGTGTTGAACACCCGTAAAATCATTCAATCGGAGGCCAATGATGAAAACCTCACATCGAACATGAAGAACCTACCATTGAGGCATGCAGGCTCTAAGGCACTTGGAGGGAGTCTCTAAGCCATCTTCCTGGATAATGAGCTGAAGTCGACAGGAAGTTATCTTGATCGAAGGTGGGCCATAATGTTTCCCACATCAACGACGCGAGATAGAGAGGGATAACATGTTTTGTGTGAGATTTTAGAGGGAGGTTGAGTATTCTGCAGAGGTCAACTTCTCTTGAACATATCAGCGGCACGACAGTGGATTTGGCAGTATTTGATGTCAAATGATCATGGGTCATAGCGACAAGGAAATGAGCAGATGAATGGATAAATAGGATAACCCAACCCACCGAGGAAAATGTGAAACAAGATGAGATGTCCCCACCCAGACACGAATGCAGACAAGTGCCATGCTCAAGAGCGACATACTGTCAACACGACGATGATTATGATTGCTTTATTCCCCCACCATTTCTGGCGAGTACCCCGGTTATTTTTGGATGGCAAGCTCGACAGGGATAGTATATGCTTGAGAGGTGTCATCACGACAAAACCCAATGTCATTAAAGTTTTAACGAGTCTGACAAAGGAAGAACTCGGCGTCTTTTCATATTTAGAGAGTTTGAAAAGACAGCGAAAAGGAAACTCCAGGGTTGTCCTTTTTATAAAAGTTGTGTCTCTCGAGCCCGAAAAAATATAAAACTATGCTTGAAAGAACTGCCCGGCCATTACAACCGAGGAGTACTTTTCGTAAGTAGTGTCTTTGACCCGAAAAAGTAAAAAAGCGATCAAAACCACATCGCTTCATGACCATTAACGAATTCAAAACAACAAAAATCCGGCGATCTTTTTTAAGTTTAAACGGTCGGAAAAATAGCTTTAAAAGACGACCGCCCCTCTTTTCTTTTGATGAGTCGAGAGGGAGACTCGGTTATCTTTTATTATTTCGCATCGAAAAAGAGCTTAAAGTCAACGTTTCAGAGCCAAGTGTGTATAAAACTGTTGTAACTCCACCAGCGTGATAATCTGCACAAGGAAAAATGCACGCGTAAACCTGTTCGAAATGATATAGAGAGCATGCATTAAAACTATGTCGGAACCAAGCATATGGTAAAAAAACCACTATAAAAAACCCATATGGATTAAAATAATATTTAAGTCCCAAAATTTTACCATAAATAGGAGGGTAAATCAATTTTTTTTTACCATTGTTACCATTTGGAGTTTTGGAGCTGCGAGGTTGACGAACCAAATTCCATCCCGTACGAGCACCGAAGATCCTACGGCTTGCACCAGGTAGGTTCATTTCTTCCTGCGCTCCATTTTGAAGTGTTTTTGCTGCATTTTAATGCTAGGAAGTGGTGGTTTGGGCGGATTTTTTGAAGCTCATTCCGCTCTCGGCCAGCGCGGATTTCCCTATCGGGTCCGCGCTGATTGGGAAATGTTTGCACTAACCACCCCCGGATCAGCGTGGAAACGTGATTGCTTCCGCGCTGACCCGGTAAAAAATAACACAGGGCGCCATTATCAGTTTGACTGTTTTAAAAACAGTCGCACTGACACCGCGCAACACAATTTTTTAATAAATGAACGTGTGAAATTTCATGAACAGGGCCCTAATGAGATTTTTTGATCATGCAGAGTATAATGGCGTTCGTTTGGTAAGAACACGCTCCTGATAATGAGGACATAGCGTCTTTTGCCAATTCTGGGTGCCGAAATGCAATACGGGCATGCGGATTTCTCAAATTCTTCCTAACTCCATGCCTGCGAGCACAACCTGACCTCCTGGAGTTCCTAATCAGGGCCTATAATCCCATTGATGGGAAATTTGTGATCCAAGGCCACGATATCGAGTTTGATTATACTGACATCTATTTCTTGACCGGGTTTTCACGCCTAGGTGAGATGCCCATTCTGGAGGGGCAGTGACCTAGTGGTGATACCCTGGACATGCTGATGGCTCAGGTGTGCCCACGGGCACGCAAGACACGGAGTGGGAAGGTGGAAATTCCTTTGGTGGAGGAAATTGTCCTTCGGACTATTCTCTTTATGGTGACTCGGGCAGCGGGCTCTTTGGCCAATCATGAGGCTTCGAAGGCCCATCTCCAGTTGGCTCTCGAATGTTTGAACCCAACCATATTCAACTGGGCAGCAGCAGTAACAACGAACATGAAGAGACAACTGACCAACTGCTGATGAGGTGAGTCGAAGCAGTTTGGTTACGGGTCGATCTTAGTCCCGCTCATGCTGGAGCAAGTGCCGGCTTCGAATTTTGGAATGTCCAAAGGGAGTTTAGTTGGGACCGGAGGCCAGGCCAGATTGTACTTGATGGGGTCGTTAGTTAACTTAGTGAGGTCTGGAAAGTTTAACGTTGCCAGAAATAGAAGTCTAGGAGGAGCTTGGGGATTCCACCCTGACTGCGCGGAACTCCCAAAGCTTTGAAAAGATTGGCCTAGATTTTGGAAGGCACCAAGCTGCCCGAAGTAACCAATAGAACCTGCTAAATCAAAAGGCAAGCCTTGTGATCCAGCTAAACTCAGAGTTTGACCAACTCCGGCTGTATATCCACCATGCCCGGCAAAGTTTCCTCCTAAAGAATTGTAAGGGGTTGATAACCCCTGATATGGATTCCAAGCCGAAGCTAGGGGAGGAATTCTTTGGAATGAACTAACCGTGGTATATGGCCTATTCCCATATTGGCTAAAAAATGGATTCCCAGTTCCGGCACCACTGAGCCCAGGGTTATTCCAACCTTGGAAAGGATTGTTGCTTTGTCCTATATAAGAAAAAGGCATGGATCCTATCGTTGGGTTGGAATGTGGTATATGACCACTTCCAAATAGAAAAACTTGGAACGAAGCTGATCCACTCATCATGGACGTGGCAGCTCCGAACAGAGCTGAAGGAATGCCCTGTGAGTGGGCGCCAAATGGGAAGAATCCATAACCAAAAGCATTGGTTTGGGAATTTCCACTCATAGACGGAATGGAGGTAGATCCAACAAAAGACGTGCTAGCAAAAGATCCGAATAAAGAGACGGAGGGGATGGAAATAGTTCCTCCCCCTTGTATAGATATAGGAGTTTGTACAGTCGTAGCACTTGTAGAAGCCATGCTTCCAGTAGTGGTCTTCGAAGGTAAACGCATAGCATAACCTGGACTTGACAGTCTATGTGTCGGAGTCCCAACGTATTGCAATACGTGTGGATGACTAGATGGTAGGGGAGAATTCGGAGCCACTAACAACTCTGAAAGTTCTTCTACCTCTATATTATTCTCCGCTTGTAAGAGAACTCGAGAAAGAACTGGAGTGTTCCTCTCTTGTTCCACGGAAGTACCAGGCCTTGCTTGAATGCTAGTGCCCCCGAGGGGAGGATCAATCCCTGATGTGTCAATTGTCGTGGGATGAAACCCACCAGTATTATTACCTCTGCGCCTTCTCGGAGAAGGCACTAAACTCAGTGGTGAAAGACCACGAAGTCTTCGAGACCGTCTAGGAGATCAGTCAGCCACTTTGAACTTTTGATTAAGATCTAACTAAAGACTCAAAAAATTGAAAGCTAGGCCAACTAGGAGCACAGAGCACACACTATAAAGTCCCTCAAGATACATCCAGTCAAACAAATTCCAAGTATTTCCGCTCCGGGTGATTAGGACCGGACACCAAAATACGAGAAAGTAAAAAATAAGGGGCCTTCCAAAGATAGTCTGGGATGATGAGGGCCCAGGCCTATCAACGAAGGTAACAGAGGAAGTTACGCTGACCTCCTAACAACAGCCTGCGTCGGTGCAAGCCCCCAAGCTTCATAAGGGTGCCCTCCAGTAGTACCGTTGAGAGTGATACAACGTTGACCTCAGGTGCCACGGGATTACCCTCCACAGCCAACTCTGTAGTTCCCTAGGAGTAACAACTATGGATACCAACTCGTCGTAGAAGCCAGGCGGAACAGTTGTGAGGTAAGTTCGGACAAGTAGGAGAGGGGGTATCTCTCTTCCCTGTCTTCACAGACCCTCATGCTTAACTCCCAGATCCGTAGCTTTCCTGGTCTTCCTAACGCTATTGGATTTTCTCTTGTTAATCAAACTCCTATGTTTGACGTTTAAAATGGCCTTGGAGAGTTAACTCTCCACTCTCCTAATCCAAGGCCCTAAAGTCCTAAACTTGTTGGTATATTTTAACTTTAAAAGAAAAAGTTCTAGTGAATTTTACTTAGCGCTTGATTTTAAGGGTTGTTCTTTAAGTCAAGGGATGATGGAAATGAAACTAGTGGTGGTTTTTCGACACAAAAGAAATTAATAAAACCTAACTATATGCATGTGCACTTGTCATTGTTTTTCGATGAAGAGTAATTTCTACATGGTTCGAAAGGAAACTTCAAATGAAACAAACTTTTCTTTTCTTTTTCTTTAATTCACACTTGACACTTAAAGGTTAACAAAACTATTTATGCCTAAAGAGATGCAAATCTATCCTAATGCAACCACTATATGCTTGATGCAAGATTGAAAACAACTCTAAAACAAGAAATGAAATTTTCTTTTCTTATAAAATTTTCTTTTGCCACTTACAATGTCTAGATGGAATATGAAATGCTACCATTCATTTCGTCTAAACACTGAAAACAAAACTCAAGACAAACATAAAGCACTTTCACTCACCAAAAGGAAACCAAGTGAAAAGCAAGTTCAAGAAAGAAAAACAAAACTTTTCAGAAAGTTCTCTTCAAAGTAGCAACAAAAAGTCTTTTCAAAAATGCTCTTAACAAAAATGAAACTTTGCGATTGAAACAATAAGCAAGAAACACTTTTGCAAGTAGACACCATACAATGAATGAAAACTCAACAAAAACAAATGTGTTTAAAAATGCTTTTTGACAATCGAAAGCAGCAATGAAAGCTTTGGTAAAAAATACCAAAAAAGATCAAAAAGACAATTTCAAGAAAGCATCAATTGACAACTTTGATGAAACAAAGAAGTAAATGGTCACAAAAAGCGGTTTTGTCAAGCAAACAAAAAGTCAGCAAAAACCAAATCCAACACAAATATTGATAACAATCTTTCTGCTCTGAAAAGATCAGAGCAGCCAAGATTCAACAAGAAATCTTGTGTTCTTTTAGCAAAAAACGATGACACTTGCAAACACAAAACAAGATCAATACTCCTTATAATCAGAGAGAAATCGGAGTAAGATGCTTGCTGTAAAACAAACAACTGATACTGGCAAAAATGATTGTTTCAAACTGACTCAAAACACCAGACAAACTTCAGAGATACAAAAATTTATAAATCTTGAAAGTTGCAAGATATACGTGACTGTACTTAAGTGCATATTGTATGTATATGCGACTATGCCTGAGGGAACCTGTGTATACGCGGGTTTACTTCAAGAAACTAGCGTATGTATGCTTCTATAACTAAGGAAAACAACGTGTATCAAAGATTTCAAGAAAAATAAAAAACAAACTGAAGAAACTGGTAAAACTCAGAAGTCAAGAACATAACAGACAGTAACAACAAACCAACAAGCAACTGAGCCCTAATTGGCTTGACAAACACCCAAACTAGGAACAACAAGAGTGTTGTCCCCAGTGGAGTCACCAATTCTGTTGAGGGATTTGCTCCCCTAGGGCCTTTGGGTGGAAACCCTAGCAGACTGAAAGTTGTCTAAACAGAGAAACACACATTCACACAGCCATTACGCTATCAAAAGCAAATTCTAAAGTAAGAAGAGTGTACCTCAGGTCCTACGTTTGAGAAGTTCCTCAAGGGTCCAAACCCTTCTTCAAGTCCCTTTCACTCCTTTGTCCTGTAAAACAACCAATTCCAAAGAATACAGCAGTATATGGACAAAGACTTATACAAAAATCATCTTTATGTTATAAAAGAAGGAAGTTAGTTATGAACTTTAAACCACCATTCACATATGAAATTCAAACATGAGCATCATAAACATAAAGAAGAAGCATATCGGGAACCAAGGCATGTTTATTTATTATAGAAAAATAGAATGTACAAAAGGAGTAATATCACCTGAGTAACCTTTCCCAAGCTCCAAGAAAAGCTTCCTTCCGGATCTGTCTAGCCTCAAGCCTTTAGCATATCTCCTTCCAAGACTAACTCCATGATGCCATAACTAGTAGATGAACATCAACACACAAGGAAATAAGAGTTTCCTGTACAAATGAGGGAAGTGCAGAAGGCACAAAGGTCTTCAGACCTGGTCAGGGGGAAAATTTCAGTATAATAAGATTTCTCTCTCTTCTCTCCTCCCTTAGGCCCTCCCTTTGATGTCTTTATATACCACTCCCAAAGTAGTTTTTTAGTTAGGGGTTGGTTGGGAACAGTTGGGCCATGGGCACTAACAAGTGATCAACAGGTAAAACCCGTGATCTCCACCAAAAAATAAGGAGTTTTATATTTTTTTAAGTGTTTTAATACATATACGTGGGTTGGGTATATGCAGACCCGCGTATACACGTGTTTAACTCAGGGCAATGTCGTGTACAAGGAATAAAACACTGTTTTTTAAATTTGGGACTAGGTCTGGAAGGAGGGGTTGCCCTAGGCCATGAGTGCAGCATCACAAACCATAATAGTGAGATTTGGAGCTATAACAGGATGTCAACAACTACAATATCCATGGCAATACTCTTACCTGAGTATTGAACTAGAGTGACACACAAGTCTTTTATTAGGCCCAAGCACTTAACTTTACTTGAATCAAAAGAGAAAAGAAATTTGTATGGTTTGATTATATCTAAATCCAATATTTCCATGATTGATTTAGGCATTAAATTGTGAGATGTTGCTGAATCTAGCATAGCATTGTGTAAGATTTGACCATGAATAGTCAAGCTAATGTAGAATGGAGGAACACCACTTTGTTCATGTTTTCCATTTACCTCGGGACAAAATATTAACTCTGGTTGGTCATCATTTAGATTAACAAAGTCGTCTCCTTCATCTATATTCAGTGTTTTAGTTATTTGGGCTTTGTCGGAATCATTTCTTATCAATTCTATTAAAGGAACTGATATTTTCAATTTGATAGTTTCAGTTTTGATATTAAATGGAGCGTGTGTTTTGCCTAATTGAATAATTTTCTCCTTGGCAATTAGAGTTTGTGTAGTCTTTTTTTTCTTATTTTCAGTTGGTAATTCAGTTTTTGTTTGGGTATCCACTGTTTTACTATTTTTAATTTTTTGATTTGGAATAGTTTGGGAAGTAATAGAAATTTGAATAGCATTTGAAGCTTGAGTATCAGTTGATTTTTGAACATTTTTAAGAGTATCTAATTTTTGAATATTAGCGGATGTTTTAACAACAATGTCTGTAATATCTACAATTTTTGGACTCGCTGCAATCTTTGGAGTGACAGTTTTCTGGGTTTCTCTAGAGAGAATTTGTAGCACTTTGGTTGTAGGAGCTCCCCTTGTTTTCTTGGTCTGAGTTTGGATAGTTTTGTTAGTAGGGGCTTCCATGTTTTTCTTACTCCTAAGGTTATATTGCTTATGAACTTCATTAATGGCAAACTCATAAACTTGTTTATAATCAAAGGACACTCTATATTGTAATTATAATTTTTGTAAAATGCATAATTCTTGTTCTTCTTGGGTAAGAAAAATAGTTTTACCATCATTTACTCCCATTAAGTTAATTTGAGTGTCTTCATCTTCTTCATTTTGGTGAGCGATTTTAGCATAGCTTTCTTAGAAAGGTGGTCTAATTTTTTTATCAGGTGGCCCTTCTCTAGATTTACTAGTATTGGTATTCTTCCTAAAGCTTGGATTTCTTATTTGAGGACCTTGTTGTTGATTATCCCATTGTGGTTTTCTTTCCAAAATTTTTAATCTATCCACTAACTTTTCAAAACTTTTAGCGAAAGTATCTATCTTAACATCTGAAATGGATGGTTCTTCCTTAATGGTAACTCTCCTCTCATTTCTCATTCTAGCTCTTTTAGCTAATAAGTTAGCTTCTACACTAATTATATCACTATGCATCTATTCTAGAGTGGGAGGGTTTCTTTCTCTCAATTGCTAAGACATATCAGTGTCAAAACCATTAGGAAATTTGATTAGTGCTAAGTCTGGGGGAGGTTTGATATTAGCAGGGATTGCATTATAAATATTGTTAAACCTAATACAATAGTCCTGAACAAATTCAATATAAGCTCTTCTAATGTTTTCATATCCAGACAATATTTGTAAAGGATTTTTCTTTCTTTCCCATATATGGATAAACAATCTACGGAAAACAGTTAAATCAGCAATATGACAAACAAGTAAATATTTAAACCATTTCTTGACATCTCCTACTAGTGTTTGTGTAAATAATCTCATTTGTACATATCCTTCATCAATTCATGTAATTTAAAATAATCACTTATTTTATTTACATGTTGTTGTGCAGTATATTGAACAGTACCATCAAATTGAAAAATTTTACTCTGGTAATCTTGGGGCATGGCATGTACTTAAGATGGTAAGGTCAAAGGAGCATATCTGATAGCCATGGCTAAGATTCTAGCTTGGCTAGGAGGTAAAGTGGTAGTTCTTGAAGATGAACTTGAAGGGCTTTCAGATGAGCTTAAAGTGCTAGAAAATGTAGGAGAAGTGCTAGAAGATGAACTTGAAGTATTTGGAGATGGAAATAAAACTCTGGGCTGAAGAGGAAGCTTGGGGATGAATGATTCTATGGAATGAAGTATAGTGGAAATAATAGATGAGCTGGTACTAAATAAAGATGAATTTACAGACTTTGAAGGAATGGTAGAAGGTTTCTAGGAGTAGTAGCAATTAGGGCAGCTAATTCAAGTGACTGTTGAAAATAGGCTTTGTTTATATGTCTTATCAAATTTGAGGTTAAAGTATCAAGTTTGTCAAAAGTGTCTAGAACATGTTGATCTAAATCAGGATGTATAGTATTCTTCTTTGATTCAATAAATTGGATAAAATCATGGTCTATTAGAGTATCATGGATTGAAGTTTCAGATTTAGTATGAAACAATGAATGCTCAAATGATAAATCAAATTGAATATCCTCTAAGTTTGATAACTCTTTAGGAAGTGAATTTGGTTTGGTTAGCTGACTAATGCTTTCTTGACTTTCTACTTTATTGTTTTTTCTTAATATTTTGTCTGGATTATCAACAATTATAGCAGGGTTTGGATCTGGATGTGCCCTGGTATAGTATGTTCTTTTGGAGGCCAAAATTTTAATTTTTTTTACTTTTTTTAATGAAAGATTTGTTAACCCTAAAATGGCCTTAAGGTGCAAAGATGAGATTCAGGATTTCCTCCAAGGTTTATTAAACTGAGGAATCATTCCCCGGTATGGTCGCCACTATGTTATCACTCTAAGATTTCCTTATGGTTGTCATTTAGTTCTTAAAGAAATGATAGAGGTAACCACAAACCTACTTTTGAGATCGAGATCTAGCCTTCCTAATGCTCAAAGAGAGCTCTCTCTTAATGATTTAACTTTGTTGAGTTAATTGATTTTAGGCTAGTCATTTAATCTTGATTGGGTTTTTCTTTGATTTGGTGTTGGAATTACTGATTCATATGGATAGATAAGTGTCTTTTTACCATTGGGCCATGAAGCCCAAAAGTCAAGAAAATAGGACTGAATCAAGCTCTAAAAATAGTGTTCATAGGGCAAGGTAGCCGAGAAAATTTAGATCTTTTAGGATGGATGGTGGATGGTTTTTCAATCAGGGTCAAGAAGTAGTTAAGGATTCCTCAAACTAGATAATGAGGGAAATGAAACAGGTTAATCAAAACAAGGGAGAAATGAAGAATTCCCTACTCTGGATATCATAAGAAAACATTAAAATGAATAATTGTTCAAGATAGAGTGTATTTAAATAAATTATGTAGTAATATTCCAGTTATCATTCAAATTGGACAAGATTTATGTTTGTGAAATACTTAAAAAAATCACAATTTAACAACTGAAACATACTTCACTGAAGTGGACCAACACATGAATCTTGTAATGCACATCCTTTATTACTCAGTCTAGTCTACTGACTTGAAAATGTTACAATAAACCCTCAGGTTTTAGATCAATATAACTACAGAAATGTTCAGCAATCCACACCACAAAACTTTGAGTTGTGAAGTATTTATACAAAAAACTTATTACAAAATATCCTAAACTGTTTTAGCAATTATTCAAGGAAAAAGAAATATCTTCATGCAAGAAGATAAAGATAGATATGTAGCGGATGCAAGTTGTCCCTCTTTTATTGTTTGTTGTTTTGACCTTTTGTTGTTTTCTCTCTTTGGTCGTTGCTCTACGCTAGTTGTCCCATTAATCTTCCTTTGACTTTTAAACTTTGTCTTTTACCTGATACTTGTTGGGAACTAAAAGGGGTCTTTTAAAACTTCTAATTTCCTCACATTAATTATCAACCTCGGTAAGTTTTTTTGTTTCAAGAGTGTACACAATATGCGCAAACTATAAATCTAGAGAGTAATGATTTAAGATAATCTATTATTCTCAATACCGGAATAACCGTATGCAATCATAAATCTCAAGTTGTAACTTTTAAAGGAAATAATACATCTAAGGATCAGAACTTAATCTCAAGAAAAACCATAATCAAATCTGGAGCAAGAAACTCAATTGAAAATAGCATCAACCGAGAGCATAGTAGCATTAGCCAATCTCTTCTAGCTGATTCTATCTAAATAACACTCAATCTCAATTAAGAAATTCAAATGGAAATGATATCAACCGAGAGTTCAATAGAATTAACCAATCTCTTTCAGCTGATTGTATAATAACCAAACTCTTATCATAATCAATAAGATTCAATGACTTAACTGATAATCAATTTAATCTACAGTAAGTGTAAATGGAATCAAATGACAAAGCTGCAAAGTACATAAGGTCAGAATAAAGGAAAGTAATCTAACTGCAATACAAGAAATTGGAAAATAGCAAACAAGATAAACTAGCAGAGAATGGAAAAACATCAAACCAATTAAGCTTGCGTGCATTAGAAATATATAATACAGATGATAACGATTTGATCCACCAGAGGTCGGGCCCTTAGCCACCAGCAAATACTGCTAAGCTACTTCAGAGAATACGAATGGACCACAACGTAAATTATGTATTAACCATTGACTTCAATCCTCATTACAATACGGTCCTCTTTAGAATCACATTCTGTATATTCAAATTACAATTGAGGTCCCAAGTAAAAAATCGAAATCTCTCCATTATCCCCTCTCCTCCTATCCTATCCTATCCCATCTCTCATTATCCATCTTCCTCTTTGATATATGTTCTCATTTAAATACACAAAGAGCAGAGAGAAGTTAAAACAAATATGATTACAAAATGATTCCCATAACAAAATAGGATTTTTCACAACAAATTTATCAACAAGATCATATCTGAATATCTTTCCTTTAGCATTCAACGGGAACAGGTCGAATTTGGTGTTGCAACTGAGATAATTTGGAAACCGGACGCAATAGTGAATCTGAGAAAAATGTCTTCAAATAACCTTATGTTTCTCTTAATATGGACTGAATTTGGGAAAATGACTCACTACAAAACTAATTTGGTCTGTTCTGGACAAAACCCATGTTTCAGATTTTTCAGATTCTTCTCCATTTGCCCGAAACGTCTAATGTAAAATTGTCACTTCTTATTCCAACGAATTTCTAAGTTGGAATATTTAATGATGACCTAGAGATCAAATCTACAATCTGGAAAATGTCTTGGATGCTAAAAAGGTGAGTGATGTTACAACAAATCTATTAATAAACCATCATTAGTAAAATCATGCATAATAATCATTTATTTATTAAAAATAAGGGAGAAAAAATAATATTTATTCATAAGAGCATAAATAATTATAAAATGGAATTCTACGATAAATCATGATAAATGACGTGATAAACAACGGTAGAAATGGATGAAATAGGTGTTAAAAAATGATAATAATAATGACATATTAGTGGCCCAACAATACTCTTTAACTTAGCTGATATATAGTCTTTGTTGTTTTACCTTGGTTGTCCTTGACTACTCTGTTTTACCTTTCATCTTCATAGTAAATCATTCAACGTTTCCCAAGACTCTGCATATGGTAATTTAATATTTACCATTCTTCTGTAAATTCATGAGTTTCTGTGTATTTTGCAAAGGTAGGCTTATTTTTAAAGAGATGTTTTACCTCATGCTAGAGGTAAAGAGGTTCTCAAAAGTCTAATAAAGCACTTTTCCTGTAGGAATCCCTTTCATGGAAGAATTGTTGGCTTGTTCCTTTTCCACTTCTCTAATTCTCTTATCGTAGTCTTCATGTGTCATCAACTAGTCATTTATCACCATTGGATTAGGAAGACCTTTCTGCCTCAAAGCATCAAATTTCACCATAAACTTAGCTATTGCTAGCTCCATTGTTTGGCATTTCTCCTCAAGTTGTATCATGAGGTTTCTCTTGGTAATTACCTTCCTTACCTATAGTATGGTCTTAGTTCTATCATCTATTCCAAGCATCTGTAATTCATACTTGTTCTTTGAGTTAAGGAACTGGATTATTCTTGAGGCTTCTTCTAGCTTATTCCCAAGTTCAGCTCTAACACTTTGAATTACCTCGGTAGCCTCTTTGACCAAATCATTCTACTCAAATATTATCTGTATAGATGGCCAAATATCATTGACTGAGTCAATGATATTGGCCCATAAATTTTTTTTTGCTTGTGATAATGGCTCTTTCAGTGTCAATCCTTTCTCTAATTTATGTATCCTTTCATTCAATCTGTTTGATTTATGGGTTTCATTCTTATGCATGATTTGAGCTCTTTTCATCCTCTAGACTTTTTATTTGTTCTTTAAGTCTATTTATTTCATTTGTTTGGATGGACATATCTTCCATGGATTTCAGGAGTTTACTTCCTACATCACTAGGATGAGCTGTTGTTGTTGTTGAACATGTTGCTGATGTAGTGGGAAGTGTTGTAGCTACTAGAGTTGTTGTGGCTAGTGAGGTTGCCAAAGTAGAAGGAATTGTTGTAGTAACTGTAGGAATAGTAGAGGCAGTAGTTGCTTCAATGCTAGATTATTTCTCCTATACTAACTTATCCATCTCATTCTCCATTTCTTTAAATTGAGGATTTAACTGAAGAATGAGGTCCATCATTTCATCTTTTTGGATTTGATTCTCTAGAACTTCTTTGGTCTGTGGATGTTCAGAAGAAGGTAATTTTAGCCGCTTCTTCAATGCAACAATGTCATCATTCTTCTTTTTTATGAGCTTTTCTGCAGCCTTGATGTCATTTGGGTTATATCCAATCTCAATAACCAATTCTTCTAGTGATTTAATTTTGTTATCACTTGCTTCTGAGGATGCCTTCTCTAGTTTAAGCTATGTTGTGATATTCTATAGAGAATTTTAAAGTTTTTGTACACTCATAGCTTTTTGGTCATAGTTGAGTATATCATTTCTCGTGCTCGCTTATGAAATTCAATTTGATCTATAGGATGAACATTCATGGCAAAAACTTCAAATTTTGTATTGTTGTAATCTGCTGATGACTTAGGCTACTGTATTGTGGGCTGCAAAAAGGTCATTTTCATTTTCCCTATTTTAATTTCAAAAGATTAAAGTAACCTATTCTGATTGCTAGGAGTCCGTTTGAAATATCAGGCATAGATTTCATCTTTTAATGCTTCATTTCTCAACTTGATTTCTTTATATTTCTCCTTTATATCTTTTTCTCTATCCACTGGTTTCCTGGATGAAGAGACTTCAATATTAATATGATTCTGAATAATCTGAGTATTATAGGTTGAAGGTTGATGAGCTTCCTTTGAAACTGTTGGACTTGTAATTTCTTTGACCATTGTATCTATATGAATGACTTGAACTATCTCAACTATCTAAACCTATCTCTTCTTGCTGATTTATAGGATTTCGCAGGGGCATTTTTTTGTACATGATTTCAAATATGTCATTTGTTGTATCCTTGTTTGAGCAAGAACCTTCTTCCCTAGTCCTTTTTTCATTTCTGTCCTGTAGGGATGGAGTACGCAGAATGGAACTAGTATCCATCTGTTTCTTAATATCTATCAAGGTGTTTTCCAACCACTCCAACCGGTTGGCATATTTTTCAATCTCTGGCCTGGGCTCATCCATAAAAGGGCTTAGTTTAAATTTGAGTATTAGTTTTTTTATGACACCTAAAGGGTCATACTGCCATTTGAAACTGTTACTGAACTTCATTTCCTGTAAACATTTTTCTGCCTCTTCTCCAGCCTCCCTATTATTGCAGATAAAAGGACCAAGCTAGTTTTTTATTTTGAATTTTGTTTTCTTCCTGAAAGATAGAAAGTTCACATCATCTGAATTTATGATTTTCCTGGTATACTCTAATGTAAATATCCTCATGGGGAGATATTTGGGTAGGTTGTAGGGAGTGATCTAGCATCCATACACCCTTATTTCAATGTGGTTCTAGTATAAATACCAGTCTCCTATTCTACTATGTTTGGACAACTGTAAATCATTCTTTATGTCATCACTGATTCTAGGTTGATTTCTACTGCTTAGCATGCTAACCGTTGGGTGAAAAAATGAATCAATGAATTCCTTGTAGTTGAAAATAGTGGAATATTTTTGGATTAAGGGTGTCCAAAAGATAATAGACCTAGGATTACCCTTAGTGTCTAGTTTTTGAATGTTAACTGGAAACCCGTCTAATTGGAAATATAGGAAGATATGAAACAATATTGAATAGTAATTGAATACTCTTTCATCTGGCAATCTGATCAATTGATCATGGATTTTGTCTGCTGAGAACTGGGCAAGATTGAAAATTGTAGCTGGAGGCTTTCCTAGGAAAAAAATAGAAAGGTAAGCAAGTATAGGCTCATCTACATGCTCATCAGTGGTATATCCTACAATACGTGACAACATGGTTACAATCTATCTGGCCCTCTCAGAGAAAATAGTGGTAGAGTATGGAGGATTGTCTGTAGGAATATGAGCCTCTTCTAGGATGAAAGTCTAAAAAAATTGATATCTCTTGGGAAGGTCTATCTTTAGGTACAGATCAAGTAGATTTTCAATAGAAAATGGGTTTTCATTTGGCTTTGTCTAGATATGTAACATCTCATTTACTGAATCAACAGTGATTGTGAACAAAACCTACTGGTTAGGAGAGACTATGGCTCTTTGACTTGGGATATAGCAGAGTTGGCATAGGTGGATGATTACAGGGAACTGGTATACCTATGGGAACAAGTATTTGGGTAAATGAGACTCCCATAACTGAATATCATCACTGTGGTTGAGGAATTTGTCTTTAATCCAACAGTGGAGCTTCAATAGATGGCTACGAGAGGCTCTCTCTTTGATTTGGAAATCTTTGTCAGCCAACGGGAGGTGGTCAATTTCTGGGTGAGGGGTTTGTAGACAATTTGCATTCAAAATTCTTTGGGAAGCCATAGTTTTGTTTATTTTATTGAATAAATTACTATCTGGCTTAAGGAGTAAGCGTAGGACCTCTAGAATAGTGTGAAAGTTGAAGATAGTTTGCAGAAAAGGGTTTTTTGAATGCACAATGGGTTTCTTTAGTTTGGCTAGGTTTTTAATTAGTTTAGTTGATTTAACCTATTATAAATATTGTGTCAATATTCTCAGTATAGGGATTTTCTGGTACTTTCATGAATACCTGGAAAATGAAGGTTTAGTATGCAGATAGGTTCTCTGGGGGTAGAGAAGTCTTTCCGAGGCTTCAATAGTCTTTATGTTGCTTCAAATTGGAGTATGCAACGTCTTCTGGTCATAAATGGGGTTAAAACAATTGAGTTGAGTTTTCTGGGGTTTAGAATTGGTCGACAGAGGTTCTTGGCAATAGAATAATAGTGAAAAGGATAGAAGGGGCGGCTTTTTGGTTTTTAACAAACAGTGGTTGAACTTTGGGCAAGAGTTTTAGTTTGAACAGTGGGTGGTTTCATATTTATGTGGGGAGGCGGGATTATGGCTTATCACACTGATTTTGAGTGTAGGGTGGTATTTTTTCAGAGGATGCAATATAACATGCGACTGCCACGTAGCAAAAAGGTAGGCACGCAAAACCGCGAATCTCGCATGCTTTTGAGATGTTAAAGATTAGATTTTGGAGCACGTGATATGGGATGTGGCTTGTTGGATCTGGAGGTGGGTGATTGGAGGGTTATCGTGTGGTGGAGTTGCAAAGGATGAGTTGGGGTGTGGGGTCGAGTTTAATTAAAATGTGATGGGATTTAATATATGCAATGGGTTAGTAAAATGTGGGACCCCGGAAGAAATATGCTAGGGATATGAGTTAAAATGGTATCGGGGAGGGTTTTTAATGGGCCCTTATGCATTATTTAAACTTAGTATAAGGGAGCTTTAGTGGGTTTAAATGGATAATGGAAATTGATAAGGGGAGAATGGTTTTTAAAGGGAAATGTCTAGGGACAGGTGCGAAATAAAGGGGAAAAGGGTTGAAATGAAGGGAAGGGGTTTTTACAATGAAAATTTGTTAGAATAAGAGGAAATGAAAAGGGAAGGGTCCTTTGGAATCAAGAAGGGGAAATTATTGAATGAAAAGTAATGAAGGGGTAATGAAGGGAAATTAATAAATTAGACATGTAAGGGGTTTAGTGAAATCATAGGAAATTAGTGAATGAGATTTAGTATTCAAAATCTATTTTTTTATCTCTTTTTGGTGGGGTTCATATTTCATTTTCTTTTTTGATCCTTTGCTTTTAGTCCTTTGATTTTTCTTTTGGGACTTACCCTCTTTTATTTTTTTATTTTTAATATGGGAATTCTTTTTGTAAAAAGCAAAAGTATGTACAATATTACCAAGCTAATCATAGCCAATTCAAATTATGAATCCTATTATTACAGGACCCTAACCCATTCAAAATTGTTAGTCACTCTACATGCAAAAGAGATAATATAAAACAACTACTATTGAAACTTACTTGGGGTTTAACACTCCACAAATCACAATGATTGGTGTTGGGGAAAGCTACTATTAACATTGGAGAGTAATAGATACAAGGTATGACATTTACTACATGTGTTGTATTTCCACTTTCACCCTTTTCAAGTACCGTCGGGCGTATTGATTCCTTGTGACAGACTTCCTTTAGTGATACATCAACGACTAGTCCTTGACCTAGTGACTGTACCGTAATGAAGTTGCCTATACCGTAATGAACTTGACCTTTGGATAGTGGCATTCCTCGGACAGTCCGTGGGCAGTCTAAAATATTAGGCAACTCTATCCATGCTCCAAAAGGAGACCAAAGGCCCAGAGGGGATCTCATGGAATGTTGGTGACCTTCCTAACAACAGCTTGAAACAGAAGTTTCTATTCAATAGTGGCAAGAGATTTGTTGCATTAAAGTTTTGAATTGTCTACAATTTCAACTACACTTTTCATATGATTGATACAAAAATATGAAAAAACGAATAGGTGTGATAATAAGAATAGTAGAAACTAGTTTGAGAATAATCAAAACAAAGACTATTTGTAATTGACTATATTCTTATTATTCACATATTTTATCATTCAACAGTGTTACTCATCACTTTGCATTCAAAAATTTTATTTCATCATTTTCATCATTCAAGTTATTAACAATCTTTATCATCTAAAAACAATTGAGGTAATTGAGTAAATTTAAAATTAAAATCACTATATTAATCTTAGACATATTTATCATATTTAAATTGATTACAATAATTAGATGTTCAATATTTTTTGTGTGATCGTGCACAACTGAAACCATCCTATATCTATCTTAACCCTAGAGAGTGATCAAATATCTTGATGTGAAAACCTTTTCTCAGGTTTTGTGCTCAAAAAATTAGCTTTTCACGTCGAGAGATTTGATCCCTTTTAGTGCTTGATAGATCTAAGGTTAATATGGATCTAGGATGTTTTATATTAAAAACACAATATTATCACTTGGATAAATATAAAGTTAATTTAAAATAAAATTATACTTACTTTCAAGTACTAGGAAGATGATAATTGTTATATTTTTAAATATTTCAATAGGACATTGTATGCATATCCATATTAACTACTATATTCATACAATTCATATATATATATATATATATATATATATTAATAATATATATAATAGAGAGAGAGAGAGAGAGAGAGAAGCGAGAGAGAGAGAGAGAAAATATTCAATTCAAATGAAGAAATTACAAATAAAACAATTTAATTAGGAAGTGTTTAATTCATTCAATTCTATGTGTAAAATTTAAACGGGGCATTTATAAAATATTATTAATAATGCTAAATTCAATATGGATCATAAATAAAATATATTAATATCAACTATGTATATATACATACAATACATAAAATAATTGAAAATTTTATTTTGTTTTGTGTTAAAAAAAATTAAAACATTTGGAATAACCTTACTATTCTAAGCTTTATGTTTTTTTTGGGTATCTCTTTTATTCAACCTTAATATAATTATATCAAATAGTTGTAGGAAATGCAAAATTAAGGTGTGTAGGCTACACAATCCAAGTTTCCAAGAGAATTTTGAATGTGTTGTATTAATTTATTGATTGAAAAGTGCAATTTAGAAATTTAAAAATTATGTTTCATATGTCTATATATATAAATATCTTCATATCAAGATATTTGGTCCCTCCATAGAGATGGGTCTATATTTGTTTTGCATCAATTTTATATAAAGAGATAGAGTAATTAAAAGTTAAAAAGATAGAGAAGTTGAACTGTATGAAGGAGATTCAATAATTCCTTCAATGCTTAATATGAAGGTTATGTGTAACATTAAAAAATATCAATATAAATAGAGAGAGTATGTAAAGAAAATGAAACAAAAATTGATGGTCAAAACATTTAAATAGTATGTTTCTCAAGATGAGCTACATTTCTAATTATTTCTATTGATAGATGTTTCTTTAATGAGTTGACATGTAACATTTTTAAAAAAGTCTAATACAAAAATATATTCAATGTAAATATTTATTTATCTATATATAAAAAGACTATGTCTATTTTGTGTAAAGAAAATGTGAATGTAAAAAAATTATGGTTAAGGTATTTTATTTGTGTGTTATTTAAGATGAAGGAGATCCTCAATTTTTAGCACCTCAAGAATTGTGATCCCTCTAAACCCCCCACAGAACTCAGGCACCCCAAGTCCAAAGGACCAATCTCACTTCATTTATGATTTTTTAATTGATTAATTTAATTAAAATGACAGAAAGGTTATACCTACTTTGTCAATAAATTTTAACCTTCCATCTAATACTAATCCTAAGAATACTCTAAAATATTTCATAAAATTTAATCCCCTCGACAATTTTGATCCCTCTAAGCCACTCATAGAACCAGGATACCCAAATTCCAAACGACGAAACTCACTTCATATATCATTTTTTTTAATTAATAAATTTAATTAAAAGGACAGCAAAGGTATACCTATGTTGGCAATCTCAACCTTCCATCTAAGACTAATCCTAAGAACATTCTAAAATATTCCATAAAATTTAAACCCCTACCATCTACCTAATAGTTATTAATAATTAAATTTTAAATTTTAAAAACCTATTTCAAAATAAATAATCATATAAACTCAATATTTGTTTTCTTGTATCCCTGAGGAACCTAATACATATCCAGACACCTAACTACTAGTAAATCTCTAGAGTCTACGACCTGTCCTCCTCTCAGTAAATAGAGACACAACTGGGTGATTTGAATCTTAGTATCTCTTAGTTTTCACATTACTTTAATCAACAATTGGGTTGCCTCATCGTACGATCATTTCATCCAATGTAATATTTTCCATGAGCGAAATTTTGTAAATGCCTTAATAGTACAACAAGTTTTGCTTACCTTTGAGACCATTGAAAAATGGTTTAAATCTTTCATGAAACTTAAAAATACTATTAACCTTATTCTTGAATATAAATTTTAAAACTTCAAAAATACATTTAAAATAACAAAAAAGCCAAAAAATTATCATCGAACTTTAAAAAAATAAAAAAATCTAATAAAATAATAAACTATACCTTAAAAATAATTATTATAAATCAAACCTCAAAAGTTACATATCCACATAGATAGTTCTATTTAAATAATTTAAATCTTAGGAATTTTTAATTACTGACCTCTTGTTGCAAAGGTAATTGGATTAATTTTAAATAGTAATTATGTGTGTTGTGAGAAATAAAAATAAAAAATAAATATATTTTAATAACATTAGAAACTAATATAAAAATTTAACATAATAAGAGCGTCTCCATAATAGATACTTCATAGATCAGAATTTTTATCTATGATTGGATTAAACATTTATATATATCAAACTTTATTTTAGATTTCAGTTTATATAAATCTAGTTTTTTTTTTTTTATAAAAGTGTCATAAAATAAAATTTGAAGTAAAGTATTTATAAAATATTTTGATTTTGAAATGAGTTATGATTTTTAAGCATGTGGTATTGATAAGCCATAGTATTGGCCCATGGTATTGTAACAAAGCCTATTTACAAGTTAATTATATCTATGGTAAAATGAGGATAGATATTTGTGGTTAAAATTTTTGTTATACTCTATAAAATTAAATTAAAATTAAATATTTATAAAA
>APFE031521514.1:29113-45082 GCA_000404065.3 Pinus taeda | reverse complement strand
AACCAAATACAATATGACCTATTCTTTACAAATATAATAATAAAAAGTTACAACTTACTTATTATATAAATAAATTCTTAAATTTTATTTAATAATTCAAAAACTATATATATTTTCCTGATCATTTCTTTCGAACTTCATCTACTAAATTAACAATAATATATTTTATTTCAATCAACTGGCTGACTCCGATGCAGCATAGAATTAATAATAATTTTGCCCAATTTTCTTCGCGGATGCAAATAGATATTTATGTGGACCGTACATTTGTATTAAAAAACCAATTATATAAATAATTTTCACCGAATTACTCACCTTTGCGTCCATTCAGTACGACTGGACGATTTATTTCGCAGCATTGTTGACCTATCAAGATACAATTTCGAACCTACTTCCCTTATCCCGCTTCCTACCCAGCGCCGACCAAATCCCAAACAGAAATCAAGGTTTCCACAACTTTCTTCTACCCTATTAGCCCATTCAATACAACTGGATGAAAAGATTTCTTCAGCCATCTGTGCCACTCAATGCAACTTTGTTCACCAACTATGTCCCGCTCAAGACGGCACTCTGATCACATCGGTGTTCAGTTAAAGACAGCGATTCGTATGACTTTTTGAAACGTACTCTCTGCAACCCGTCCATGACGGTGAGACTTGCGTTACCAATGTCTCCCGTCCAGGAATGAAATTTGACGGCCAACTACCAGTCACGTCATATGGTGATTTCTCTATCAAATATAATTTAAAGATTTACAAAGAAAATTGAAACATGAAGACCAGTAATCAAATTTGACGCGTAAATCTGAAATTCCAACACTGATCCTGTCCATACCAAATCCATATCACAACTCTGAATTTCCACAACTTTCATATCTCTGAATTTCCACAACTTTCATATCACCATGTCCCCACTTACTACTGCTGACCAACGAAATGGAGGTGTGACCACTTGTGCATTGTCAAAGAAGAGTAGGATTGACTGAATTTCTTCCCACAGAAATTCCAAGTACAACTAATGAGGTTTCGCGATTTGTTCATCTCCGTATCCCAGTCTGGAGATTTCCTCTGCATGTTGTTCGTCAATGGCATTATCATGTATTCAAATGCCTCACACAACCTTCCAACCAATTATCTTTGTCTTTATGTATTATAGAATCCTAACCATTATTTTTTTCCCGGAACGAAAAATGCTGTATTATATCATATAAGAAATATAACGGTTATATAAGAAATATAACGGTTCTCATAAAAGATACATATTGATATGGTTGTGAAAATATGACCGTACCTGACAAAGAGAAATACAGGTCATCAAGATAAGGGCACTCTTGTTCAATAATTTTAAAGAAAAAGTGTATAAGCATTTATAATGTGTTTTTGGATTTTTAGAAAGAGCCCACCTCCACTCACACTATGCTGCAAATTCTACATTTTGCACAAATAATTCTAAATCCTGAAATTTGAAGCCAGAAATCTGCAATTTAAAGGTTGAAGCTTAGGTGACATGTCCACACTCATGGGTCATGAGTATGTTATATAAAACATTAATCTACAAGGATAGAATGCTCAAATTGAAAGAAAGCTTTGTTGTTCAATACAAGTAATAGAGTTTTTCTGATTTGTTTACTTCAAACAAAACATTTTTTTAAGAGTTATTATGTAATTTCTTTAATGTTGGTAAGTTGATGATAAATCTAGTTTTTAATAAAATGCATTTGTTTATTAGTTTGATTAAAAAAAAACTATTTTTGTGGTTGGATATGATTTCAATGTATACATACTTGAATATGAAGCAACAAGGTTAGGGCCTTTTACCTATTAGGGTGAGGTGGGAGAGCTTCAAGCTTAGTTTTTTTTTTTAATAACTAGAAGAAACGATGGAATTTTTCATTTTTTTTTTTTTTTTTTTTTACTAGAATAACCATATTTTTTCTTGAGTATAGGAAAAGGCTTCATCTTTCCTTCTTTTTTTGTTTGAGACATAGAATTGACAACTAGCTAGGTTTTGTACTCACTTAACATAAGGTAAATTCAAACTGCCCTGAGACACCTATTAAAAATGGTCTCCATTATGTAAGGAGTGTGTTAACAATTCACCCATTTTTCAACTATTATACAACCCATGGGGGGAGAGCTTCATCTTCCTTGTTTGAAGATTATGAATTTCTTCAAAATGCATGCACTACATATATTATATAGCATGAGATGTTCAAATCCTACCTAATTTCTATTTAAAAGTGGTATCAAACATTTTTATTATTTGAAAGTTAGTCATTTAGTCGAACTCACCATGTTGAAAGTTAAGAAAATGAATTATAGTTAATGCATTTAAACAAGGCACTTGAAATTTTTTGGAGAATGGTTTAGCACAATTTATAAAATATTTGAAATTATATAAATAGTAAGTATACATTATTGCACAAAATTATTGGCTAGCTTGGGGGTAGGAATCAACAATATTGAATGAATATGTTTAATATTTCAAGAGTAATATAAAACATGTATGTCTATGCTATTACTTGATTGAACTATATTTTATGTTTGACACCCCTTTTATTTTCCCAATTTTGTGATGTAATTAGGAAATTATAATACTCGGTACAATCATTGGTGCTAGGAGTTAAAAATTTATGATGTGATGTAATGTTTATTTTTATTAATAAAAAAAATATACAGCTAAAGGAAAGGGGATAGCCAACACATTTTGATGTCTTGAAAGGATAATTTTCCTTGATTCAATTCCCCTTTTGAAGAGATGGTTAGTCTTCCCAAGAAACTTCTAGCAAGAGGTTTGAAAGATGAAGGGTCATGATGTGATTATTAAAACAAGAGGGAGGAATCAAGTACATGGTTCTTCTTCCTTTGGATTTTTAGCCTATTCCATAATCTCTCTCATACAATTTCTTTTCCTCTCACTCAAAAAAATTAATTGGAAAGAAAGTTTGTGACCGAACCTAAAGAGGTGCAAACCTTGTGGTTGGTTAAGTGTTATGAGTGACAACCTATGTGATATGAAGTGAATGTGTTGCAACACTTTTTCTGTGGACTATATGGATTTGAGGACTAGGAATGGCCCTATTTGTATGTGGTAAATAGAGCACTGAAGAGGGGAGGCTCCAGGGACTACGGAGGTCAGAGAAAGACTACCTTGTATTATGCAGAAATGTATTGTCATTTTGTGAATCTTTATGAGTATGGTGAAAGATGGTAAGGTTTAACTCTGAGTCTTTCCTTTGTGTGAAGGACATTGGCCTGCAATTTTATGTTAATTATGGTAAGAAAACTTTGTCACAAATCGGTGAGTTTAGTTTCCTCTTAACTCTTCAAGAATTTGGCTTAGGGGTGGTTGGTCGTAAAAACAATTATGACATGATCTTGCCTATGTTTGGGTGGAGAGTGGCTTAATGGATGACTAAATCATTGTGGTGCTTACTATATAGTTGATAAACCACCTAGACAGCGCATTTTGGATCACTTTTCTGCTTACTATGAGAGGTAAATTAATAAACCATTTAGACTATAGATTAGAGATGCCTATGGATCTTTCTATAAAAAGATATTTGATAAACCACCTGATAGTGGATTCCAACTCCTAGACTATGGAATACCCCATCTAGACTTTGGGTGAATCCCTATGAATGAGGTAAGAGGAATAGTGGGTCATTGTGGTGCTTATTGGTATAGGGAAGTTGATTAACCACCTAGACCATGGATTTCATCTCTTGAGTGTTTAAATCAAGACTTTGGTGTGAATTCCCTTGAGAAGGTATTCCCTCAAATATTGGATTAAGTTTGAAGGTGGTTAGTGGTAATAAAGTTGTAGTGTAAGTGACATATGGTTGGGTGAAGAGTGGAAGTAACTCCTTTAGTCTCTATCCATCTTAAAACACTTAGATAAATTATATTACATATAGATGTTTGAAATATGAATTGTCATGTTCAATGCAATTTCTCTGATCATAATGATATATTTTATGTTTCTAAATGTTAATGAATATCTATATTGTGTTGTCCAATTTCATAATAGCCTCAGCTTAAAATCTCATGTTATGAAGTTAATAAAGGTAAAATAGGACCAATGTCATAGGGCACGTACTCCAAGATGAATGTTGGAAAAACATACTAGAGGGGTGTCCATTTAGTTTATTATGGGTAAAGGGGAATTGGAAAAGGCAATGACAAAGGCTTTGGGAATGAAAAGTGGCATTATTGGAATTTATTTATGAAAATAATGGAAAATAGGAGAAAAGGAAGGTGAAAGGTCACAGGTTTCATGTGAGGAGGAAAAAGAAGGAAAATAATGGAAATTGAAGAAATTAGAGGCCTCAATGATAAAATTAATTATGAGGACCAATCCATATCTTTTGAAAATTATAGCTTGCAGCTCTCTCTCTATTATCCCCCTCTCATACTCTTGCATTCTTGGAGCACCATAGCATTGTAGAAATAAAGGCAAAGGAAGGGAAAGAAAGAAAATGGAAGCAAAGATCAAGCAAGGATGATCTGGATCAAACGGTTACATTGGGATTACTTGCAGGTATCAAGTTGCATGTATGATTTCCTTGCTATTTTTGGGATGGATGGTATATGCATGTGTGTATTTGGTTCTCTTGTGGTCATTCACATGGGTGTTTCCAAGTGACAATGGTTTTAATCTTTCCTCCCCATTTTCGAATAGCCATGGTATGATGGGGTTCTTTTACTTGGTTGAGTTGGATTTCCAGATGATTTCAAAACTAAGTGGGGTGATCTGAGGAAAATTCCCAAAGGACCAAGGATCCCTCGACTAGTACATTGCGGGATACATGCTAAATCTTGACGATAGAGATAGGAGAATTCCTCATAGTTTAGGCAGATAGATATGTAGGCATCCATGCTTGTTTTGGTCCTATCCATCCCTTGATCGATATATGGTGGTATTACGTTAAATCTTGGTAGTTGATATTTATTGTTTGGGCTTAGGAATCCTTGACCGATATATGGCAAGATACATGGTAAAGCCTAGCTGTATAGATGAGGGTTTCGAGCCTAGGAATCCCTTGACCAATAATGGAGGGATACACTATAAATCCTAAGGAAGCCCTATTTGGTTTTTTTGTGAGTCCCACATTCATGCTTGGAATATGGCACGGGGGCGATTGGCTAAAAGAAAATTTTGGTTCAGTCGAATCTATGGTCGAGGTATGTGGAATTCCCTAACTTGGTTGGATTTTTCATATGTTAATAAGAGTTGTTTTCCTCCCATATTTCATGAGTATTTATACTTGTTATTAGTGGCTTTAATGGTTATTCTATCATTTTTATCATTCTAATTATATGTTGGTTATAAACATGGTTTTATGATAGACTTGAGTTATGGATCTCATAATGAATTAGTTAGTAAATGAAATGTTAATGAATGAATGACCTAATAGATGATATTTCAGCTATGGTGAGAAGGCATGAGACCTTCTTGATGATTCTTATAAGTATGAGACCCCTATGTTCAAATGTGTGTTTATGACCTATAGATTCCATGTTCATCATATGCTTGATGGAATGTATCTCAGGGTTAAGCCTGGTTAGGTCAAGTTCTTGTCTAAGTTTTGTATGGAAGGATTTTTCCTTATGTCATTTATCATTTCTATGATTTTCAGTAAGTTTTAGGTAGTGGTCAGAAGACTAACCCTAAAACTGTGGCTCCAATATCGATGGTCGCAAGCATAGAACTAAGTGAAAGAAACCAAACTCGGTCCCTTGCAGGCTTATGCATTCTATTGGTGAGTTATAGTTGAATTCCAACATTGTTGTGTCAGTGTGTGGGAGTCTAGGACACAAAAAAAAGGTTTACAACAGGGTTTGGGCACCGAAAATGGTGGTTTAGTTCTTAGGGGTCCTTTATCACCTAAGGGAGGTCGGTAAGGTTTTTGTTTTTATTGATTCCACTTCCTTGAGGTGATCTAGGAGATTGATTCATATCATAGTAACTCTTCATCACATATTTACCTCGATGGACTTGTAAGCTTAGGTAAGCGTGTGAGGAGGGTATTATAGAGTGGTATCATAGCATGCTTCAACCCTTTGACTAGATGGTTAGAATGTGTTTTTCATGCATGTATGTAGGTTGTATATGTGCTTAGGTATGTATGTGGTGGTCATTGTTACAGTTGTGTTAACATGTATAAGTTGTTGATGTTGTTGTTGGGATGTGGTTGTCATGAGTGCATGTCGATCATATATGCATTTGTTATGTCTGTCAATGTCTATATGTTTATGATGCATGAATTGTTATGCTCATGGTTGTTGTGCATAAGGTGATGGTATGAAGTTTGTATTGCCAAGCATGGTAACTTGATAATGTATGAGATAATGTTAACACATTGTTATGATTATGATTATACATGTATCATGTTAATCTCGTTGATCTTGTAGATGAGATATCCTCCCCTGAATTGTATTGAGGTATGTTGATTATGTTCATATTTTGGTTTAGCTGACATACATTGTATGCCTGGAGGAGGTATTAGGATCAAATATGACTAGCAAGATGGTTGAAGACAAAGGCCCCCCCCCCTCTCTCTCTCTCTAAAACCTTTTGTTTAGCTCACTTGGTTCAAAGCTAATTTATGAGAGTAGAGGTCTTGGGTTCAAATCTCCTTTTTGTTGGAAAAGGGGCATTTTTTTTCATTTCCACACATTCCCGCACTTCGTCAGTGCCTTCATCAACATTTCTTCAAAAAACCATAACTTCTTCATCCGGAAGCTATTTTCAGAGCCGTTTTTTTTTAACCAGCCTAATTTTTCGAGATCGTTCCATTGGAACACTTAGTTTTAACATATATAGCTTCGTTTTCTGTTAAAATGGAAAGTCCATGCCAAGTTATTCTTGACAGCACCAACTACTTCTAATGGTGGTCCTACATTATGGATTTACTTAGAAGTAAATGTCTTTACAAAATAGCCTCAGGCCAAGAAACCAAATCGAAAGATGAAGATAAGGCAGCTAAATGGGAAAATAGTCAAGATCAAGCACGTGGGCTTATAGGGATGTCTATTTCTCCAAATCTTAGATTCCATATTGCAGAATTTGATACTCCTGAAGAAGCAATGAAGCAGATTACTAAAAATTTTGGAATAAAAAATGAACTTAGAGCCCATCAACTTGAAAATGAGTTGCTTACATTGAACCCCAATAATTTTTCTTTCATTGAATATTTTTTGTTCAAGTTCAAGACCCTTAGACTTCTCTTGGAAGGTGTTAAGGTTAAGAAAGAAGATAATAACTTTATCTATTCGATTCTTACTAAGTTGGGACCAGCCTACTCTGTGTTTGTTTCCACCTTCCATTCTACAAGAGAAGCCTTCATTTCTCAGGGACAAACCTACAAGCCCCCTTCCTTTGATTCTTTTTGTGATTCTTTAATAAGGGAACAAGAAAAACTCTTACACCTTGGTCTTCTTAATCTTGGAAACTCTTCTAAGAAAAGGTTAACCGCCCAACAACAACCAAATTCAAATAATCCTAAGAAGTCGTATCCTAACAAGAATGGTCCTAAACAAAACAAGGGTCCTAAGCAATTTCAACCTCAAAATGAAAAATCATTTCACTAGAATGATAAGGCAAATAAAAAAAAAGGGAAGAAGACTAATAGACATTGCCACTTTTGTAATCGAGATGGTCACTTAGAATCTATTTGATTTAAGAATATGGAAGCCTTGGAAGCAGCAATGAAGAAGCATAACATCCATTTGGAGCACTTTTCAAATTCATCTTCAGGAATGGCACTTTCTGCATGTGGTTGTCATGCATCTCGGTCTGGCTATGCACTAAATGTATCTTCTTCCTCTCATTCTCATGAGTGGCTCATTGATTATGGAGCTTCTTATCACATGGCTAAAAACAAAGCCATGTTTTCTTCCTTAAATGATTGTAACACCAAAAATATATATGTTGGTGATGATAGATCTCTTAGTGTTGTAGGGACTAGAACTGTTCATATAGATAATGGTCAATTCAATGATGTATTATGTGTTCCAACCTTATCCTACAACCGTCTATCTGTATATCAGATAACTCATTCAGGTGAAGGTAAAATCGTTTAATTTTCACCTCACGATGTTGTAATTAAGGACCTAAAGGATCCTAGACAGATTTTAGCTACTGGCATTGCTGATGATTCTACAAGGTTGTATAAGTTTTGCAACTTTGGGTCATTAAATCTTCCCTCGGTATTTGTTGCTCATAATGATGAAGTGAGCAAACTTTGGCATGAGCGATTTGGTCACTTAAATTGTCGCTCCCTTCAGAATCTATGTAAAGAAAATACGGTGACAGGTATTCCAATGGTATCTTGTAGAGATGGTGTTTGTTCTGGATGTGTACTCAGCAAAATCATCAGGATAGTTTTGAAAAATGTGCCTCTTGGCATGCCTTAGCCCCTTTACAGCTTTTGCACAATGATTTATGTGGTCCACTTCAAGTTGTTTCCTTCTCTGGCTACAAGTATTTCTTAACTTTCATTGATGATTTCTCCAGACGCACTTAGGTATACTTCTTAAAACTCAAGAGTGAAGTATTTAACAAATTCTTGGCCTTTAAGGCCTTTGTTGAAAAACAATCTGGACATCAAATTCTTAAGCTAAGATCATATAATGGCGGAGAATATGTTAAAAACGACTTCATCAACTTTTGCACTGAGCATGGAATCCAAATGCAACATACTGTTCCATATACTCCACAACAAAATGGTGTAGCTGAAAGGAAGAATCGTACCTTAAAGGAAATGGCTAATTGTATGCTTCAATCTAAAGAACTTAGTCTTAACTATTGGGCAGAAGCAATTAACTGTGCAAATTACATACTAAATCACACTCCTACCAAAGATTTAAAGAACATCACTCCAGAAGAAGCATGGAGCTCTATTAAACTAGATGTGAGTCACCTTCGTGTTTTTGGAAGTGAAGCATGGGCCCATATTCCAGATGAAAAACGTAAAGATTTAGAACCAAAGAGTGAAAAATGTATCTTTGTTGGATATTCTGAAGATGTCAAAGCATATAGACTTATTCCATTTAAGTCCAAAAATATTATAATTAGAAGAGATGTAAAGTTTGATGAAAATAAATCGGCCTACGAGCCTAGTTTGGTGCATGTGCCACCTCTCTCTATCTCTTCTACCTTTGAACATATTTCTTCTTCATCTGATGAAAGTGAGGATTACAATCCTCCCCCACCTTCTCAGGATCCTCCTTCAGCTCCTTCACTTCCAAAATGGGTCCGTGCTACTCGGGATGCAGCAGGTGATCTTGTCGGTGATCCTATAGATCAGCGCCATACACGTTCCCAATTTGAAAGAGCCTCTTCTTTATTGGCTCAAGTCTCAGCAAATTATGATCCTGAAACCTTTGCAGAAGCTTCAAGCCATCCAGATTGGGACGCAACTATGAATGAAGAATATTGTTCATTATTGGCAAACGATACATGGGATCTTGTTCCTCTACCAAAGGGACGAAAACTTGTTAGATGCAAATGGGTTTACAGAACCAAGTATGGACCAGATGGGAAAGTTGATAAACATAAAGCTCGACTCGTTGCCAAGGGATTTTCACAAGTTGAGGGCATTGATTATACTGAAACCTTCTCCCCTATTGCCAAAATGAACTATGTCTGCCTTCTTCTTTCCCTTGTTGCCTCCTTTAAATGGGAAGTCCATCAGATGGATGTTAAATCTGCCTTCTTGCATAGGGACTTGCATGAAGAAATATACATGGAACAACCTATTAGGTTTATACAAACAGACTATTGCCTTGTATGTCAGCTTAAGAAATCCCTTTATGGTCTCAAGCAAGATCCTCAGGCTTGGTATGCCAAAATGGATAGCTTTATTTTAGAATCTGGCTTTTCTAGGTGTCATTCTGACAATACTGTCTACACCAAGAAAGTGGGCAAGTCTCTTATCATTCTTGTTCTTTATGTTGATGATCTTATCCTCACTGGTAGTGATCCCAACCTTATCAACAATGTGAAGTCTAGCCTTAAAAAGAAGTTTGAAATGACAGACTTAGGACACTTACATTATTTTCTTGGTCTTCAAGTCTTACAATCTAAGGAAGGTATTTCCCTCTCCCAGTGCAAGTATTCCTGTGATCTTCTACGTCATTTTCACATGGAAGATTGTAAGCCAGCTCCTTCTCCCTTTCAGTCTAGAGTCAAACTTTCAGTCACTTGTACTTCCCCAGAAGTTGATGCTACCTTATACCATCAACTTGTAGGAAAACTTTTGTATCTAACCTATACACGTCCTAACCTTTCCTTTGCTGTTGGCCTTGTTGCTCGGTTTATGCAAACCCCATGTGAAAGTCATTGGAAAGTAGCTAAAAGAATACTTTGTTATGTTCGAGGTACAGTTCAGTTTGGAATTCATTACAGTGCCGAAGCATCTCCTCTATTGGTTGGTTTCACTAATTCCGATTGGGCTGGTGACCCTGATGATTGGAAGTCTACTGCTGGTTATGTGTTCACTCTTGGTTCAGGACCTATTACATGGGCTTGCAAGAAACAAGGTGCCATTTCTCTTTCTTCAGCAGAATCAGAATATCGTGGTGTCGTAGAATCTAGTAAGGAAGCCTTGTGGCTTTGTCAGATCCTATGAGAGATTGGCTTTCAGTAGCAACATCCGACTACACTTTGGTGTGATAATGAAAGTACCATTCAACTATGGAAAGATCCAGTCCAACATCAGCGTAGCAAACACATTGAACTACACATGCACTTCATCAGAAAGCTCATTCATGACCATGTTCTTGAAGTGCAATATTGTTCAACTGATGATCAAGTTGCAGACATCTTTACAAAGGCTCTCACAGAGGCTTCACTAAACTTCGATATATGCTTGGAGTTCAGAAGTTTTCACTAAGGGGGGATAGGCTCTAGTGCCTCCTTCCTTCTCCTATTGTGTCATATTTGTAAATCCTTCAATCCTATCCCAAGTTGTTATTAAGGGGGGATGTTAGGATATTCGGACACATACGAATAGTTAAGTATAACTTGCTCTAGTATAGAGTTAGGTAAAGTGTGTTTCTTTACTATGTACTTTTATAACTTACAATCTAACGGTCATGATATGTAGTGATCCGACGATTCATTCTCTCCTCAGTGTTACCAACACTTGATCTGTGGCTTGATACCCGATTTCTCTATGATATCTATTTAAAGAGCATGGAGGGTCATTTGTAGGTTAACTGTTCACGAGAGAAGCTTATGTAAATTTTCAATCTTTTATTAATAAATTGCCTGAAGTGGCCGCGTTGGCTCAGGTCGTGGACTGTTTCCCTCTTTGAGGGTTTTAACCACGTCAAAATACTAGTGTATTAATCTGTGATATGTTTGTTAGCGGTGTCCTTTGGTGTTCTGTCTGACGAACTTACCCTGTAAATTCCTACAACTACTACTCTGTAATTTTGAAAAACTCGTTTCTTGTGTTTTTTTAATATGAAGACCGCAAGTTTTATGGATATGTGAAAGGGTCTCTTGGAGTTTGATTAAGTACGCATAACCTAATCAGTGCCAAAGGGTCCCTATGCTAACTGAGGTTTTATTTCATTTTGTTTTATCTTTTCTAGTTAACTGTAAATTCATTATTTCTTCCATAGTGTTCATAACCATTTACTAACCTTGTTTATAATGCAATCTTTATCATTTTCTTACTAATGGAGAATAACTTCTTTCAGTGCAGAATAACTTTCTTTTTGCTTAATTTATTTCTAGTTCCTATCAGTAGTGAGAAGTTGAATTCAGTAGTATAAAGTAGTTTGTATCATTTGTTGTTTCATTAATCTTTAGGTTTTCAATTAAACTAAACTGTACCATAATTGTTCTTGCCATTTCGTTACTAGTTTATTGACTCATGGTGTAGATGAATGTTTCTAAAAAGCCCTTTTGGTTGATAACTCATCTTAAACTAAGCGGTTGAATACTTCATTCATGCAATGAGTCTTTTCTGCATTTTTTTATTTATCTTCTCTTAGAATAATGAAGTAAAAAATTCCTCAAAATGTCATCACAAGGAGGTTTTTCTCCCAAAATTGAGAGGAAGAGTAACTGAGCACTTCTTTTAGTTTTGTTTCCATAGTCGATTAGTTGCAATTTCATTGTCAGTCTTAGTATTTCATTTAGTTCTTTTTCCGTTATAGATAGTTGCAATTTCACTTCCAGTTTTAATATTTTATTGAGTTTTGTTCTCGTAAAAGATTAGAAAATAGTTGCAATTTCACTTTCAGTTTTCAATATTACATTTAGTCTTGTGTAATTGAATAAATAGTAGTTGTAATTTTACTTTTTGGTTTGTAGCCCATGGTTTGGAGATAATGATATGATTAGAAATAGAAACTCTGTTTTCATTTCTTGATTAAACTTTACTTCCAAATCTTACTTAATCTCTTTTCGTTCTCATTTCTTTAGGTTGTTAGTAATCTTTATTGAAGTTAGATTTAAGATTTTGCTAAGTACATTGTAAATCATTAGGGATTAAAGGATCAAAAACCCCCCAAAACAACATAAAACTCAAAAACAATGAAGTAAGAAGGGTCATCTAGCACATATAGTGCACTATAGTTCATTATTTTGCAATACCCGGCTTGATAAGTTGTGTAGAGCAATTTAGGACACTAAATTGACCAAAAATTTTGGCGTCATTGCCAGGGAAGTGTAACTAGGTAGCCTTATCTCTTACATTCAAAAAAAAAAATGGCATGCATAGAGAGAGACTCTAGGTGTAGATTTATAACTAGAGGCAGAAGTTCAATTCTTACAACTCCACCTACTCCACCAAGAATAATAAAAGACATACCTCCATCCCAAACTCATACTCCCAGCCATAGGACTCCTTGAATTCCAAGAGTAAGGCAGTCTTAGGAGAGGAGAAATTCGAATCTCCAACAGTAGGAAGAGCCTTTTTGACCTCCACAAGAGAGCACATTGTAATTGAAGGATTAGGAATACTTGGCGAGGAAGAAGTAGAACCTCTCTCCCATATTCCATTAATGGAAGAACTATAGGAAGTAACCTTGCAGGTTGAACCCTATAGTGACTCTGAAGAAACTATAATGGCATAAGAAGAACAAGATGGAGAGTTCTCACTGTTTGGAGGAGGGGGTAGAGGAAGAGGTAGAGGAAATGATGGAGGATGTAGAGGAAACAATGGAGTAGGTGGAGGAAATAATGGAGGAGGCAGAGGAAATAGGGAAGTAGATAATTCTTTTGTATTACCTATAGTTGATGAGGAAACAAATGCCACAATGAAAAACATCTCACCTTCTGTCCTCCCTAACTTCCATGGATTGAGAAGTGAAGATCCTGAAACATTCTTATTTCAGTTTGAATTCTTATGTAGAACCTATGACTATCTAGAGGACTCTCAAAAACTCAAATTGTTTCCTTAAACACTAAATGGAGCTGCTTTGAAATGGTTTATGGGGTTAGTTACTCAATCCATTAGAACTTGGAATGACATGAAATTTTTTTTTTTGGATAGGTACTTGGATTATTGCATGCCTACCAATCACAAAGATGAGGTGTTCAAAATGATCTAGAGAGAGGATGAAAAATTAGAATATTTGATTGAGATGTTTAACTATAATTTGAAATGGGAAAAAATGAATGATTTAGATGAATAAACCTTGAAAGCTCTTTTATTAAAGGCCATTATAGATGAGTGGATAGATATCCTTAACATGATGGGGATGGGAGATATTTCTCAACTCACATTGAATAATATAGGAGAATTGTGTGTTCATCTATCAAGATGGAAATCTAAACAGAGAAAGGGCCAAGAGATCCTTCTCTTGTAGAGTAAATAAATCTGCAATAGGATTTGTAAGTAGGACAGAAATTGGTAATATACTTGATGAGTTTAAAAATGATATTTTAGGGAGCCTTAGTGAGCAACTAGACACCCTTAAAATCCAAAACAAGTAGAAAAAAAAGGTTGATGCTTTAGCCATTTTTTGTCCAAAAAAAATAAAAAATAAAAAAAAAACACACACACACACACTCTAAGGGAATTCCCTTTAGATGAAAAAATTGTAGAAACTTGTATGATTTCTTCATAAAGTCATGAGACCAAGGGTTGTCCCTCAATCCCAGGTCTTCATGCTATCTTTCAAGAGGAAACGGTCTCAAATTGTGTAGAACCTCTTTGTTTTCTTGCAAGAAGACCTTGGCAGGGGCTCCAAAATCAGGGATTTAACAATCAATTGCATCTTCAACCCCACCAGACTGGAATCCTTGGCAGCAACATTGTCCTCAACCTCAAACTCAGTTTCAATCTCAACTGTGGGCACAAGCAGTACAAAATCCTTATGGGATATTTTCTCAATATTATCAATATCCTCCATCCTATAAAAATTTTCCTCCCCCACATAATTAGAAAAAAAATTAGAACCCTCAACCTTCATTACCATTTCCATAACAACCTCCATAACAAATTCAAAATCCTTAACTCTTGCTGCCATTTCAATAGAAACCAAATCAGCTACTTACCCAACCATTACCAAACCCCAACAATAAAAACCCTAAGAATGCTTAAATAGTAGAAGGACAACAATTTCCATCTTACATGATTACTCCTCTAGATCTTAATAATGTTCAAATAAGATCTGGAAGGATATTAGAAAAGGAAAGACCTTCTATAGCTATTTAATAACAAGACACTTCCGAGGAGGATTCTTTAAAAGTCAATAAAAGTTTTGAGGGAACATCTATCCAAAATCAAAACATCGAAAAAGAAAAACATAGAGAACTGGTGAATACAACTCCTATCGTTGAGAAACTAGCATCTAATTCTACACCTCCTTTTCCTGAAAGTCTACAAATCGATAGAGGGGTAGAGAAAGAGATCTTGTTGCCCAATTATGATTTTCTAGATGAATTGAAGAATTTTTGTATCAAAATTCCTTTGTTACAAGCCATTAGAGAAATTCCAATTCTAGTGAAGATAATTAAGGAGTTGAGCATCAAAAGACTAGGAAGAAATCAAAATAAACAAAAAGAATTCACTTAGTAGGAAAGATAACAGACATAATGATGGGAAAAATTGCCATACAGAAATATGTGGATCTAGGAAGTTCAATTTTCAAGACACATATAAATGGAATTGAAATTCCAAATACATTGATTGAATTAAGGGCAGCAATAAACATCATGAGTAGACAAACTATGGAGCAGCTTAAACTTTCTAATATTCTTTACACACCTACCTTACTACAAATCACAAATAGATCAGTAATCAAACCAGATGGTGTGCTAGAAGATATTTCAGTCTCCTTAGATTCTTGGATCCTGTTGATTTCATGATCTTAAATCCCAAGAATAATCTAGGAGGACACCCACTCATACTAGGAAGACCTTGGCTGGCCATAGCATATGCTTTTATTAGTTGTAGATCTAGTGACATGTATATTTCTGATGGTAATTCAAAAAAGAAATTTACCCTATATCCTCCAGCAAAAGAAATCACAGAAATAGATGACAAAGAATGGGTTGATGATGAATATGATATTCAACCTCTCTTTACTATTTTAGGAATTAGTGAAGATAGTTAAATTTTGAATACATTGGAAAATTTTGAAACATCTTCAGAATATGATCATGCACAATTTCAAGAAAAAACGAATGTTGAATACTTGTCATCTAGGTAGATGCCTCTCTATTCTATGGAAGAGTTTGGTAGCTCTACAATTCAAATTTTTCCAGGTAGGACATTCAACATAAACAAAAACTTGGAGAAACTACTGTTGAGATTGCAACAAGATGATGGAGCTTAGTGAAAAGAGTCGCCTTCACTAAGTGGGCCCGTAGGCTATTTTTGGCGCAAGTACATTTTTAGACTATGTCTATTTTTAGACATATGGATCATGTCTATGGATTGCAGGTTGCTGTTTATGGATGATTGATCAAGTTGGGAAAATAGATGGACTTCTATTTTTGATG
>APFE031521514.1:0-13255 GCA_000404065.3 Pinus taeda | reverse complement strand
ACATTCCTTGGGAGGAGGGGCCGACTTATGAGTTTTTCTCATTTAAAATATATAACTTGGAGAGTCTTTCATTATAGACTTATTGCTCACGGAACCCATATAGACGTGGTATTCCCATATGGCGGTCCCACAAGCCACATCATCCTTTTATTGCAATCACCACTTTCAGAGGTTCTTCTATAAGTCGAGCCTAAAACATTGCCGATGGCCAATGGCCAATACCGGATGTGATATTATACTAAACTATTTATAATAGGTCCGTCGGGTCCACAACTCTATCACAATTGACGCATTCATGTGGCAAGGATTTATGACTTGTGATATAGCGACAAACGTGATATTACAACGGGCACGATATAATAGGATCATCGAGTCCGCAATTGTATATTGCAATCGGAGGTTCTGGGGATGATAGCCCTTCATAGCTTGCGTTGCGGTATTCCTTAGCAATCCTCCACCGTTGATCTCTTCAAATCTAATGGTCGCGACTTAATCCAGTCAACATTGAACGTGGATACACCTTCAGGAACGAGGGTTTGTAGTTCACGGACGTATCATATCTAGGGTTCGAAACTGGAAAAGAACAGAGTCATAGGGGCAAAGCTTTATAGAAGAGGTCAGATCCTGACTCGACAAATGGAAAATGAAGGGTCCATAGGGACCCCATCGTATAAACAAATAATGCTGCACAGACAGACAACACAGGAAGGTGTGCAAATACCGGGATATGTAAGGTCACAGAAAGAGAACGGGACCAGCAAAGGACAGAAAAGGTATGAAGGCAATGAGGATCACAATACTCAGAAGCTGAAAGGAAAGGAGGATGGAAATCAGACAGAAAACAGAGGCAGGGAGAAGCCAACGCAGGCACATTTCGCTCATGAAGACAAACAAGAAAATAAGCAGATAGAAGAAGAAGAAGGGGCTATGAATAAAGATAAGAAGGAACAAGGAGACAAGTCAGAAACAATCAATGGTAAAAAGACTCAAGGCCCATGTAAACCTAAGGCAGCAGAAACCCTAAGGGTGGTGATAACAGACCCAAACATTCAAGCCTATTGGGATCACATGATCGAACATGCAGTGATCTGCAAGTTCATGGGACTTTGGCCAACAGAAAGGGCATTGTGCCAATGGATAAAGCAGCGATGGAAACCCAAAGGTGATGTTAGACTGCAATTTGGAGCCAAAGGTTTTTTCACTGTCGTTTTCACTAATCTAGAGGATAACAATAGAATTTTTGATGGCGGACTCTATTTCTTCACCTTTGCGGGTCTATACATTAGGCCTTGGAAGCCTAATTTTGTGCCAGAAAAAGAAACCTTCAAGCAGGTGCCTGTCTGGATTTGCCTCTTCTCCCTACCAATAGACTATTGGGGACAGACAGCTTTGAAACAAATAGGTGATAAATTAGGGACCTTCATAAAAGCTTCAGAAGCCACCTTGCTGAGAAGATACACATCCTGTGCCAGAATTTGTGTGGAAATGGATGTGTCAGGGGCATTGCATGAGGGACTGTGGCTGGAATATAGGGATGAAGATTATTTCCAAGCTATTGATTACGAGCAAATTCCATTTCAATGCAGAAAATGTCATGATCATGGACATTTAATCAGGGAATGCCCATTAAATAAAACTATGGAAGACCCTAAGGTAGACAAGGCAGAGAAGAGCAAGGAATTCTTCACTCGACCAAGAGCGAGACAAAGAGCAAGCAGGAACGACCGAATAAAGCAAGCACATTGCAAGGCAATACTAGCAATGCTTTTGCAGCTCTAGAGACCGAAACTGAATCAGAGAACAACAATAAGGAACAAAACACATCTGAAGCAAACAGAACTACAACAGAACCTGAAACTACAACCATGGAAAAAAATCCTTCAAGCATCATATTACAGAATCAAGAGGTAACATAAGCGGCAAATGAAGACTCAGAAATGCTCACAAGTGACATCCGAAGTGATGAGATGGAACTGATGGACATACTAGAGCAAGAAGGAGTTAATCTGCCAGACATGATGGAAAATTGGAGAAAGAAGGGGATGGAACACATATCGGAAGAGGAAGTTAGGAGAATCAATGAGATACTAATAGCACGACAAAGAGTAGAAATAGAAATGCAGAGCAAGAATGTGGGCATAGCCAAAGGGATGGGATTTCGAACCAAAGGTCTACTACAAACTTCCGCAAGTTCGAAAGAAAGGAAAAAAGGAAGACGCAGAACCAATCATGAGGCACTACAGGAATTGGGACACATTCTCTTAAACTCGGGTAATATGAAAGCTCTAGAAGCTTTTTCTCTAAACTACTAAATCTTGTTTTAAAATGAAAGTAATCTCTTGGAATGCTAGGGGGCTAAATATCCAAATGAAACAACGTCTTTTAAAGAAGAAGGTCCAAAAAGATAAACCTGATATTATATTTGTGCAAGAACCAAATATGCAAGTAGTACTATTCATAATATAAGCAAGAAATTAGGTAAACATATGGAATATATGGAAATTGCCAGCAATTGATGGGAGGGAGGCTTAGTCACTCTGTGGGATCCGCAAGTAATCAAAGTCCTCTCCTCTGAAGCGACCAGATATTTCATAGTTGTAGAAGCTCAGGTGGTAGGAAATTCGGAGACCTATTTATGTACTAATGTCTACGGGCCACAAAAGCTCGAAGAAAAGTTTCTTTTTATGAGAACTCTGCTAAATTTGAAGCTAAGATATCCCAGGGCTAAGGCAATCATAGGAGGGGATTTCAATATGATAACCACCCTCATGGAAAAGAAAGGAGGGATAAGGAGACTCAACAAAGATTCTGAGGCTTTCTTAGACTTCATTAACACAACTAATTTAGTGGATGTCTACCCCAAGAGCGGCGCTTACACATGGAATAACAAAAGGGGAGGTGAAATACAAATCGCTTCTCGATTAGACAGATTTCTAATCTCCGAAAGTATTTTGATGGAGGGAGTTATAGTAGAATCAGATATACTCCCTAGTGGAGGGTCAGATCATTGGCCCATTTCTCTAATGGCTACTATCCAGGGCACGCCAAAAAACAAGCCATTTAGATTTGAGAAATTTTGGCTTAACCATCCAGACTTCATTCAACTTATTGAAAAATGGTGGAATGAACCAGGGGGCATCAGAGGTACCAAAATGTACAGATTACAAGGCAAACTGAGATATATCAAAGACAATTCAAAATTTGGAACAAAACAGTCTTTAGAAACATATTCAAAGAAAAAGCCAATTTAGAGGAGCAATTAGAGGAGATACACAAAGGTTGGATCACTAGGGATATTAATTCAGAAACAATAAACAAAGAAAAAATGCTGATGCAGCAATGGCAGCTTCGTTTCCAACAAGAGGAAACCCTTTGGAAACAAAAGTCACGCATTCAGTGGATTAAGGAAGGGGAACATAACACGAAATTCTTCCATAGATCGGTAATGGAATACAGGGGAGCTAACAAAATCCTCATTCTCAAAAATGAACAGGGAACCTGTTGTGCTGTACAACAACCCCTCATTTCATAAAATTTTATCTTTAACTATAATATGAAATGGGTCCCTATGTATATTTATAAATAAACTTGGTATCAACTCATCCTTCCTCAAAAGGTCCGAAAGAAACAATACATTATAAACCTTTTGAATAAACATAAATCGGTCTTATAAAATAAATATATAATTCTTTATTATTGCGATAAAGCGATCGCAAGATCGTATATCACAGCAACAAGGGATGCATAACAAAAAGACCCATTGGTTTATCCCATTCCGATAATTGAATAACTATCGGATATCGGGAAAGGCAAGCAAGTGTAACAAAAGGCCCTCTCACTTTTCTTCGATGCGATATTGCTATCGACAATCGGGGATTGTAGCGCACACACATTAAAGACACCTTTTAAAACTTCCGATGCGAATAAGCTGTATCGCCATCAGAGATCAGGGATTTTGCAATGACACAAATATTACCACTCAAGCATTTCTCCGATTTTGATTGCGATAAAGCTAAGCGCGAATTTCAAAAAAGATTGAAAAGGCTTGGGTATATTATGTTAGATTATTATTATTAAAAGCCTTCCCATTCCCGATAGCGATTCACTTATGATTATCCACCAAAAATCAAAGCCACGCTTGAATGAATTATTCGGCGAATAAACGATATGATGGACATTTAAATGATTGACAGGTTAAAGTGGCCAATTAATGGAGCAATTATGCTGAGATCTCCTCAGAGATTGTATCTGCGGCAGTATTATTTCAATCATTCATTATTCGTTAATTGATATAACTCTTTCATATTTGGCTCGCACCACCTATTCCCTGTATTATGTTCATTTTATCTCCTGTGCAGAGCTCTGCTAAAGTAACAAATTCAAGCCAAATGGGGAAGAAATCTGAGAGATTTGCAGCAGCTTCAGCTCCCACGGTAACAGGACAATCTACCGCTGATCTAGGACCAAGTAAGAAAGGATTGATTTCAGACACTGCTTGTCTTGGCCTTGGCAACGCTAGCTGGCAAAGCATCTATAATCTAATTGAAGCTGAAGAGCCTGAAACGGTATCAGTGCAAACTACTGCAGACTCAACCAAAAAGCCAGAGGCTACCGTAAAGGATTTAGCCGGCCTCTATCTACACCGAATAACAGCTCAAGAGAAAATTCTTCCATATACAGATGTAGTGAGGTGGGCAGTGGAGGAAATCCCTGTTATGAATAGAACATTCTGCACAGTCGATGGGAGAGTTTTCGGCTCGTTTCAACCTAATGATTTGAGAAAAATGTACCACTTTCCTGAAGCACAGAAGAAATACAACAAAGCATTTCTGGAGAAGTTCAGAAGTGAGAATGAAACTGAATCAGCACCTATTCGGGAATGGAGATAGACCCTGCAAGACACAAGCATGAATCCTCGGGTAAGTACTTTGTCGATTCATTATGTTCTCCTTATTGTTACGCTGGGGCGATGATGTGTAGGATTTGGGGATTACATGATTCCTCAAAATTCTCAATTGAGATGGTTCCTTTAATGGAAGCGGTAGTTAATAGTGAGATAATGGATTGGGGAAATATATTATCTGATAAGTTAGCCACTACTATTTTTGAGTTTAGAAATAAAACTAGCGTCATCGATAGGTCTATTCCTTCGTTTTATTTTAGTGCCTATATTTTAGATACTCTTTGTTTCAACTCTGAATTTGCTGTGTTCGGGTGGAGATGGACTCCACAAGACCCCATGCCAATTCACATTTATCACCAGAAGCTGTGGAAAGCACATTATAAGGACCACCTGTATCAAGTTTGTAATGGTTTTATGTTGCCCATTTACTATGCCATTTTTGACAAGCCTGCTCCAAAGATTCTTCAAAAGCAGAGATCGACCTAATCGCTCTAGGAAACTAGTTCGTAGAGGATAAATTCACATACATAAGAGTTTTCGGCAGCCTTGCTAGGCCTCGTGTCCTTCCCTTGTACATACCCGACAAGCTATTGGCTAGAGAATTAGCCTATCAGATTACGTCCACAGGAGCAACCAAGACTTTAAGGACTTCAAAGAAGCAGGTTTGGCCTCCTTTTCCTGTAAGGTGTGGTGTTTATACTCTGCATGACTATAAGCATGCAGAGAAGGAAGCAGAAAAGATAAGTATGCTAAATCTCACCACCATTCCTAATAGGTGATTTGACCCAAGAAAAGTCGTCTACAATGTGCTTGAACAGGCCAAACTCACAAAGTTTGATCATAAAGAAGACGATTTTGATGACTTATTTTCTTTAGCGGAGTCATTATTTCAGGTCCAAGCGCTGGCTAAAATGAGATATAACGACGAAGGGTTAGTAGAATTCAATAAACTCAGAGAGCAGAGGTTGCAAACTCCGCCTCTGGATTTACTAGCTACTGCCCCAACGCCACAATCAAGCGAGCCTGAACAACGACTCATTGACAAACCTCCTACTGCATCAAAGATTCTTGAGACAGATAAAGAGAAAGAGCAGGAGGAAGTACAGAGGAAAGAGCAGGAGGAAATACAGAGGAAAGAGCAGGAGGAAATACAGGAGGAAGAACAGAAAAAGGAGCAAGATAAGGGCAGCGAGAATGTCAATGTGGATACCCAGATTGATCCAAAATTGCTCCAAGAGTGGCAGCATTTTGACTCCATCATAAGCCATCTGGAAGGTCCAAAAGGTGTCGATACACCCAAAGCAAAAAACACACAGGATACAGCATCAACAAAGGTTCCAAGTGAAGGAACTAGCAGCCTACCCCCTAGTACAGACTTAGAAATAATTCCAAAGGATCCCTCGGATCAAATCATTTTGCAGGTGGAGGATATACCTCCATTAGATGTCTTTTACAGTCCAAAACATAGGGCTATAGTGAAGCGACAACAGAAAAGGAGAAGGCTTGATCAACCTTCCCTGTTTCCAGAACAAACAGAGACAGCCAATGTAGTTTGGAAAGAGGAGTTTGATCCTTCCGATGACCTAACGAAGCTTTCCCATTATGCGGGAGCCTATCCAGCGGCCACCATGGACAAGGCATCAAAAGTGAGTAATATACTAAAAGAAAAGGACCAGGCAATTATTTTGTTGCAAACGCAGCTGTCGGAGGCACAACAGAAAGTTGAACAATTAGAAAAGCAATTGTCAACACAACAACAATTAAATAATCAACTGAATAAGGAGTTACTTGAAGAAAAACAGAGAGTAGATTCAAGCGTGATTCAAAAGCAGAAATAATTATCAGAAGCATTGGAAAAATTGAAGACGATGAATGAACTAATGGCGAAAATGAAAGATGAGCAAATTGCCCAGCTATCACTTCAAATAGAGAAGTTCAAGAGTCTTCCACAACCTGCCGATTTCAGAATAGAGGCACTACAGATTAATAAGGCATTGGTGACACAGATAAGACTGTTGTGTCATAATATATCTCAAGTTGAGCCCCTTTGTGATATAACAACATCAATAATCGATACATCAGTTGATGCTAGACAGGATTTAGAGCAGGCCGACGAGACCTTGACAGATTTTCTTACTTGGCAAGACACGAGTGAGGGGCAGGCAGCAAATCTGCCCAAAATCCTAGAATCACATAAGGAAATCCTATTCTTAGAATGGCAGTCCCAGTTGATGAAGGCAGAGAGAGAAGTTTCTAGATGTAAATTATCCACAAGTAACTTGATTGAATTAATCAATAACACTCTCTATTTATCTAATATGATTTCACAATGTACACCAGGTAAATTGCTATTGGCTAAGACATTGGAGCAAGCATGTAATCAGGAGTTGGGAAAGAATGGAAGGTTAATTGCAAGTATTCAAATTTTAACTTGGGACACTTATTGGTTGTTCCTAGTAAAACCATACAGCCAGAGAGCCGCCCTCAAGTGTCTAACAGATGCAATCGGTTGTATCATTCCTAATATACACGATGCCACATATTCGGCTCAGCTCCATTCTCATCTCAACCGCCTCCAGAATTGGAACCGATGCTTGTAATCTGCCAACTCAGATCAAAGGGAAAACAGCCAGAGTGATGAATCATGTTATCGACTACCAACAAACTTGCTGTGGAGAAGATATTCAAGATCCAGTTGTACCAATTAAATAACATTTTATTTTTGTAGTTAGTTAGTTTAATTAAGTATTTATAGACCCTTTCATGCATTTAGAAAGGGTCCTCAGTTTTTGTATAAGATTAAAACCTGGAAGTTGCACTATTGTACTTCCGGTATATTTTTTATAAAGACTGGGCCATTATTCCAAATTTTAATGAAGAAGCTTTATGTGGATGTGAACTATTGCTTTGACGTGAAAGTATTTCTGAGTTGAAAGAAGGAATTCAAATTACGATTGATATTGGGAATGATTTATAGCACATATGGTACTACTATCTATGATCTGAATTCATTCTTTTATGTGAATTGTTATTTGATTACTCTTGCTATTATTGAATATATGTATGTGTTTTCAATAGCATTCTTTATATTTTTCACTATTGGATGTTTAAAGGATGTTATTCTTCTAGTCATACATGTATCAGTAATATATAGAAGATAAGTGTAACAATGTTTTATTAATTACTTTGTTCAACTATTTGAACAAATCAATTATTATATGAATGAATGTCTTTGTTTATCAAATAAAGTCATCTATATGCTTATTTGTGAATAGAGATGATCAAACGTTGCACTTAGAAATAGAAATTCCTAGGATAGAATAGTTATTCATATTTTTGCTTTTAGATTAAATCATTCATCCATTACCATTTTATTAGAAAACCAATCATTCATCCATCCCCTTTTTTATTCATCATTGGGAAATTGGTCCCATTATCTCCAGTCGGAGCCACCACACCAAACGGAAAAGGAGCTGCATTAAGGTCCAGATCGAATGGTTTTCCCCGATGTTGTTGCAACGATTTTCGAGGCATCAACAGAACCATTCTACGGATGCATCAAGAAATTTCAACCCTTCTTACTATGCATTTCAACAACATAGCTCAAGAGCTAGAGGTTGATAGAACAGAGGCAATTGATGAAATCATCAAATCCATCCCCAAGATAATCACCGATGAGAAAAACCTAGCTCTGACTTGAGAAATTTCTTTGGAAGAGGTGGAAGAAGCGGTAAAGGAGATGCCTAATGATAAAGCTCCTGGGCCAGATGGTTTTACCATCAAATTCTACAAAGCTTGTTGGGACATTGTTAAAACAGAGATCTGGGAAGTTGTGGATGACTCTCGGCGTTCTACCTCTATCCTCAAGTCTCTCAACTCTACATTCATTGCCCTGATTCCGAAAGAAGAGGAAGCCAACACCCCTGCAAAATTTCGGCCTATAGCTTTGTGAAATGTTATATATAAAATTATCTCCAAAGTCATAGCTAATAGAATGAAACCTACTCTTCCGGGCCTCATCTCTGAAGAGTAATCTAGATATGTTGAGGGAAGACAAATTCTGGACAATATTTTACTAGCCCAAGAAATGATTCATACTCTTAAAACTAGAAAGGTGGTAGGTATGATGATGCAACTTGATATGTCAAAGGCCTATGACAAGGTCATCTAGAGTTACCTAGAAGCAATTTTAAAAGCTTTCGGCTTTGCTAGTCAATGGATAGGGTGGATTTTAGCTCTGATCAAATCTACTAAATTCTCTATTCTGGTAAATGGGGCCCCATTCGATCAATTCTCCCCCTCACGAGGACTCAGGCAAGGCGACCCATTATCACCATTCTTATTTGTAATCCTGATGGAAGGTTTAAGCAAACTTATTCACAACACAAAGAAAAAAGGAAATATCAGAGGATTGCAGCCCCTGCCCTCCATTCCAGCAACCACACACCAACAATTTGTTGATGATACGATGTTACATGGCACTCCAACAGTCAAAGAAGCCTTGGGCTTCAAAAGGATCCTCAATCTCTTCAACAAAGATTCAGGTATGGAAATAAATCTATCTAAATCTAATATCTTCTTTTTGAATACTCATCTAGCAGTGCAAAAAAATCTTTCTACTATCCTAGGTTTCCGGAGAGGCAACCTGCCCTCAAGGTACCTAGGAGCTCCTCTAACTGATAGAACCTGGCAAAAAATCCATTGGGAAAAGATCCTTGCAAACTTGGAGAAAAGATGCCATCACTGGACCCATAGGGCTCTCAATTTTGCTGGTAGGCTAGTATTAACCAAAGTAGTCCTTCAAGCTATTCCTCAGTATTTGCTCTTTATAATTCCTGCCCCCAAAGGAGTCCTCCAGCAAATAAGGATAATTCAGAGAACCTTCTTATGGTCAGGGAATTCAGAGAAGAAACTGTGGGCACTAGTGGCATGGAACAAAATGTATAATCCCAAACAATTAGGAGGGTTAAACTTGCAAGACCCCTCCACAATCAACAAGGCCTGCGGTGCCAAGTTGTGGTGGAGATGGCTGAAGGAACCTAATCTGCCTTGGGCTAGACATTGGAAGGAAAAATAAGCTCCAAGGCATAGTACCCAGCACCTGATCAGAATGCAAGATAATCCAGAAATCTCACCAATATGGAACCTAACAAGTAAAAACCGACACATTATACAGGAGAATAACTTTCGGGAAATTCGAAATGGAGAAACTGCCTTTTTTTGGGAGGATGCCTGGCAACAACTCCCCAAGCTGGAAAGGCCTGAGTTTGCAGGACTTCAAAGAATCTTCCAGGAGCTTGGGAGATTGACGGTGAATTGCTATTGGAATGCCAATAATAGGGACCAAGAATGGAGAACTTAGGTCTTTAATGAAACAGAGTACAGGACCGATGCAAACAATGACATCAGGAACTTGCAAGCACTGTTAAACAAAAGAAGAATTAGGATTGCGGAAGACAATGACCAACTAAGGTGGGGAGAGCAAGGAGGGGGCAATTTTACGCTCAAAGAAGCTAGAAAATTCATTGAAGATGCGAAGCATGAAGAAAAAGTTAAATGGAGCAACAAAGTTTGGGATTCACAGTTTTGGCCGAAAATTAAAACCTTCCTTTGGTTCCTAATGCGTAGGAAGACTCTCACTTGGGAAAATCTCCGAAAGAAAGGGTTCTGTGGCCCGTCAAGATTCCCCATGTGTGGTAAGGAGGAAGAACCAATGAATCATCTCTTCAAAACATGTGATTTGGCAGACCTTCTGTGGAATTGGGCGGAAACCATTTTGCAGCAAACTGACAGAATAAGGGAATCCATTCAAGAAACCATCGATAATTGGCGAGGTAATTTCTCTAGCAATCAAATGGCCAACATTATTTGGAAGACCATGCCAGGTTTCATTACATGGTCAATTTGGAAGGAAAGGAACAAAAGAGTTTTCTTAAATGAAACCAGAAATATAAATCACTCTATAGATATAATTATACAAAATATCAGGCAATTGGTGCTTGTCAAAGGAAAACCAGAATAGGATACTAAAGCATCAACAGGGGAAGTACAAATCTTGAAAGCTTGCAACCTGGATAAAGGAACCTTCGTAGCTGCTGTGAACCGCCAATGGGAGATAAATACCACTTTAAGCATCTGGAAACGACCACCTTCAGGCTTCCTTAAACTAAATTTTGATGGTGCCTCTCGGGGAAATCCTAGTCTGACCGGCATCGGAGGCATTCTCAAGAACATCGAAGGAGAAATTCAATACATCTATAGCAGAGCCTTAGGGGAAGCAACCAATAATGAGATGGAGTTCGCAACGTTGGAACAGGGACTAAGAATTCTTCAGAAATTACAAGTGGGTGCAGTAGTTGTTGAAGGGGACTCTCAGCTCACAATCACAGTGGCAAGGAGGTTGTATGCGGGAGCCAAGGCAAGCAAAGTTATTCAGCATTGGAGACTGGCTAAGGTCACAGAGAATATTGCAGAGCATCTTTTGCGTTTGAATGGTTTACACTTTCAGGCAGTTCGCCACAAAGCCAATTCAGTAGCGGATCATCTAGCGAATTATGGTATAGAGAACCCCACCATCATCATGGATAGCTGTTGGCAGGACGTCACCTACCCAGAAGTATGAGACAAGTGTACTCTGCTCTCGAGGCAGGATATGGTTAACGATAGATAAGGCCCGAGGGATGACGATCTTTGCAGGTATTGGGATATGATTATCATCAATCGTACTGAGAAGGGAATTAAGGGTCGGCAGAAGAATGAAGGATAGGTAGGAAATCGGCATTCAATGCGCAAGCAGGTGGGAGTCACTCCCTTCATCTCCATGAAGGAAAAGTATGAGTTCCGTCGGCAACCATTTAAAAGTTTGGACACCTGGTACTCATCGGAGAGGTTTAAGCGGGGAAACCTTAATAACAATACTCCGATACATCATCGAAAATGTGATCCACGAAGCAAGGATAATTATGAAAGGATCTATGGTCAAAGGATGACAAGATGGAATGCAACAAGTGATTCACCCGCTCTCTCCCCTATATCTCCAGACCCCAGCAATGCTAGAATCATTATGCATTCATTTAATCTGTAGAAACTCATCTTCTCGGCCCTCAGAATATGGTGTTGTTCGGTGCTTGAAATCAAGAAAATGGCGGGCGAGGGTAGCAGAAATGCGTCTGCCAACAGAGATCTCAATCAAGCTAGGGAAACTTATGAGACGAGGGCCTTTCAAAAGAAAAAAAGTAAGATTGAGGAGCTGGAGGCTATAGTGGCGGAGGAAGAGGAGAATTTGGAGGAGCATGAGCTAGAGAAGGATATGGAATGGGTTCAGGACCCTGGAACACCTTCAACCCGGGCCACCCACTATTTCTACACGCAGGCGGAAATGTGGCGGATGAAGTTGATGTTGGCAAACGCCATAAGCATGCAAGGTGATTATATCAGCCAGGCTCGACAAGCTCAACAAGCTATTTCCGCAACTTCTGCGGAGCATGAGGTGATCTTGGAAGGCTTGGACTTTAAAATCAGCAGTCTGGAGCAGCAATTAGATAGCATTTCCAAAAATTTAACAGTCTTGATCAGCCTTCTGCGGCACTCAATCTGTCAGGAAGTTGCAGGTGCTGGGGATCGGGCGGAGGAAAAACCGGGCACAAGTCAGGGAACACGCTCTTCGTTTCCTCAGGCAGACAGAGCCAAGGCCCCGACTAGTTAGGAGTCCCCCAAGTATTATATTGTTCTAGAGATGTAATGGTTCTTTACTGCAAGAACTGGATCAGTCCCTGGGTCATGGATCTATACTCTCGATCACTGACCTGGAACCTTTGCGTTTTGTCTGTTTTTGGTTTTTTTTTTTGCTCTCTATGAGCCTCGGATTTGGCTATACCATGGTTTTGATGTTTCTCTGCTGTTTCATTATCTGTCTTTTTGGTCAACCCCTGACTTTCCCTGCCGCCCTGCGTGGTGTGCCCTGGGGTTCTTTAGGAGGTCCTTTTGGTCATGATGGCTAGTATTAGGACTAGGAAAGTAGTCTTTTTTCTGCATGAGCAGAGCTTCTATAAATTTGTATTATTATCGTAATATAAAAATGCTGATTCACACAAAAAAAAACATTGAACGTGGATACACAGAGTCATGACTCTCTGCTCTTTGCTTCTCGCTCCTATGACTTTCGATATGTTAACTTCTCTTATATTTCTTCAATATTTCATGCGATATTACTGTTAACTCCTCTGTTAACACTGTTCTGTTGTGTCTTCCACTCTTCCTCTATGCTCCTTTGATCGGTCTTCCTTTGGAAACCGAACCTTTGGCATATATTACTTCTCATGTAGCTTTTCTATTCTCTCCAATGGCGTATAT
>APFE031521513.1:36387-105160 GCA_000404065.3 Pinus taeda | reverse complement strand
ATGGAATAGTCTTGTCTGATAGTTTCTTTAATGTTGTGAGGTAACTCCCTAATCCCATACTCTATGTTGCAAAGTATGTCTTCTTTGGGGATGGCACGAGGGTTTCTGAGGTTGTGCTTAATGCTGGTGAATGTAGGAATGAAGGAGGTATCCCTACAACATTTGAGAAAGGTGAGATTTTCCCTATTCTTAGCAATCACAGATCTTAGCTGTTCGAATACCCAAACCTATTGCAATTTCTCCCTTCTGTATAGGATTAAAATTATAGTTTTGAGGCTTTTTCCATTAGTACTTTGTGTATAGTTTTCTTCGAGATTTCTCACATCCATAATTGTTTGAATCAACGTTTCAATCCATCCACCATGGCTCATCATGAGGATAGATAAGTAAGTGTGTAGGACAGATCTCATTGGAATGAATAAATAGAGTTAGGAGATGGAATGGGAATGGTAGCTGACCCTACCATGATTGTTGATAATTTACGAATGATACTTAGTAATTTATAATATTTGGAATTAATTTAATTACATATTAAGAAAAAAATGATTTTAATTATTTTCTAATATTTTACGAGATCTAAGTTGAGCATTATTTAGAACTAGTGGAGTTACCATGTATGTTTGAAAAAAAATTCATTCTATATTTAAACATGTTGTGAATTTTTATTATTATTTGGATTTGAAAGTGGTTGGGTTGGCAATTGATTTGGTCATTGAGGAAATGGTAATGAAATTTGTGGATTCACATTGTGAGGTTGAGTTTGTTGAATAGGCTAAGGATAACGTTGTGGAGGAAAAGTAGGATATGATTTTGGAAATTGTGGAAATTGAGGATATTGAGGGAATTTTCCATAAGGATTTTGCCATCCTTGTGACAAAGGTTGTGGCCAAGATTTCAAAGGAATTAGGGAATTGCAATTACTTTGTGAAGATTGTGGAAATGGTTGAGTATTAAAACCTTGAGTTCTATTTGACGCTGGACTTTGCCAAGGTGTTTTAGCAATTAAGCAGAGAGGATATATCTCATTTGATGCTCCTTCTTCTTGATAAACAACTTTAAGACCTCGTATTGAGGGATATTCTTTTTTATCATGATTTTTTGCACCAATAACACAAGTGTCTATACCTTTTTAAATCAAGAGGACATTCTCTCAATCGATGTTTCTTTCTGCACTTAAGACAAAAAATGGACAATGCAACATTTTCAGTTTTTTTCTTGCTTTGTATTTTAAGGCTGTCATTTTTGCACTAAGACCCTAAAATATATATTTTAAAATTATCAAAAAAAATTCCTAATTCTTCTCTACTTATTGTCCCAGTTGTAGGTTTATTAATCCTTGATAGAAGAAGATCTCTTGGGTTTTTCTTGATTCTTGCTTTCCCTCTTAAAATATGTACGCACAACTCACAAATTTCTCTTATTGATAACTGGGAAATGTCTCCTTTACCCATTAGGTTGAGAATATCAATCCAATCATCTCTAATTTATTTCAATAAGAGAGCTTTCAAAGTTTCCTCATCTAGATTATTCATTTTTTCCCTATTTACGTTTTAAGAAAATCTTCAATGAAATCTTCAAGATTTTCATCTACTTTTTGTGTCATCTTAAAGAAATCATATTTAATGTTATGGAGCATACAATAATCCTTATATTTATTTAAGAATGTAGTTTTCATTTTTTTCCATGTCCTTATGGAGTTTATTCCTAAACTCATAAACCATTTTAATTTTGCACCATTAAGGGTATCAGGGAATAATTTCAAGATTTAACCATCATGTAAATGATAATATGATCTACAGAAGGCCCCAAATTCAAAGAGAAATGTCTCAGGATCTTCACTCCTTAATCCATTAAAGTTAGGAATAATAAAGCGTGAGATATTTTTCATTGTTACAGTTGTATCTTCATCAAGGATCGAAAATGCAAAGGGTTTTGGATTTATATCCTCTCCTCTTCCTCTTCCTCCATCTCTTCTACCTCCTCTTTCAACTTGTCTTCCACCTCCTCTTGCCCCTCCAATCCTAGGTTTTTCACCATTCAAATTATGTACCTCTCCTTCCCCTTCTCAAGCCATTGTAGATTATTCAGAACTAATATAAGGTTCTAATTTTGGTTCTAAGATTGGTTTTTCAACCTCCTCTATTTCCTCTTGTTCTTCTATCAATGGATTGAAGTAGGTTTCTTGTTCCTTTTCTTCAGTAGGAACTTCCAACTCTTGAGCTAAGTTGTTCTACAGTTGGAGTTAGAAAAATTATTGTTATAGTTAGGGATGTGGGATTTTCTTCAATTATGGCTTCTATTGATTTTCTTCAATTATGGCTTCAATTTTGGATCTTAATACCTCACGATGTCTATGTTGGCCTGCTATGGATGGAATTCGAGTTTGTGTGGGTAGTGTGGCACTACGAGGTCGTGGTGGATTAAGTGGTGTTGTTGGAATTAATATCTCCCCTGTACCTACAAATCTACCCCTAGAGTCTCTTTTCTTATGCATATTATGGTTTTTTTTATTTAAATTAAATCAAGCCTTTTATTTACACTTCCGCCGCAACGACGCCAAACATTTTAGCCAATTCAATGTTCTTAAATTTCTTACATAAATTATCAACCAGAGTTGGAAAACTTGTGAAGTGTGAGTGAACTATATATGCGAGAAGCCTTTTTGAGGTTATTAAGATGATGATTGTGTTTGTTTTAAGGATTTTCTTTATTCCTATGTTCCTAATAAAAACGAAAGATTTACAATTAAATTCCTAAAGTCAACTCTTGAAAAGGAAAGTAAAAGAAGCTATCATGATCCTATTTAACTGACTATTGTTAGTTTCAAAAGAATTGCTATGCAAGGTGATGGAAAAAAAAAACTACCTTGTAAATTCTGTGAATACTTCTTAAAGGTAAATTATGTTTTTGAAAATAACTAAAAAGAAAATTATTTTGGAATCTATAACTAAACTACTTATGTTATAGAAAGACAATTATTTCTTCTCTAAAAAGTAATCTATTATATTCAAGAATAAATTTCTGAAGAAATATATGTTAAGATCTACACACACTACAATTAACAATTCTATTTGAAATAATAAATCGAAAACAGAATGAAAGTGACCTTATGAAGTGTAATTCCTATGGAAAGAAGAGGGCTATCTACATAGTCCTATTTTTGAAAGCATACAAATGAATTGAAATTTATAGACAACAAGCAAAAGACTATAAACAAATAATTACAAAGAAATGAATTGAACTAGAATTAAAAGAAAGAACCTAGACTGTCTCCAGGGGCCCTCCACAAAACACCAGGTTTTAAGACTTTAATTCAAAAATTAGTTGCAAATGGGATGGATGAGAATACTTCTTCAATTAAAAATAATAGAGTTATGAAACTTCAAACTATTAAGTAATGATTACATATATGCGTCCTCACTTTCTGTTTTCAGAGATATATATATTGAATTTGTGCTCAATAGATTCAGACTTTTATACCATAAAAACTTAAGAAATTCCTAATCTAAATTCTAATCTTATAACGAGGAAATAACGTTTCTTGACAATTTACTATTTTGAAATAAAATCGAAGAGTCATGATCTATTTGAACTCTCACTTCTCTGTCTATCCATGTATTGACATGCTTCTTTGACTTTGCCGCTAGGCAATTTCCTTGATGATTTGGCATGGGTGAATAAGAAGAGGTCCATGAGGATATCAATCCCCATCTTCCCATGTGCTTCTTTGCTTGGTTGGCGTACTAGAATCTGAATAATAATGGAGATAGTTGTCAAATCATGAAATAGCTACATAATCATGTTAATTTCGTAGCTATTACAATGTTTTAACTTAATAATAAGGAACTTTAATAAATACAGAAAATAAGACATTTGAGTACCTTACCATGTCAAAATCTATGGTTGTACTATTTATTTGTCTTGATAGAATTGATAAAAAGAGGAAAAATGGATGGAAATTTTGTCAAGAACAAAACAATCATGAGACTCTACACTCACAGATAGAGGCTCTTTATAATATTTATACATAATAATTTCATATAATCAATTGAGTTAAACACAATGACAATTATATATTCAAACTTATGGTTCTCGATGAACCATGTCATAGGTTGGTGGTAACTCGATAGTCATAGGTTAGGGTTTCGAGCACTTGTAGAAATATGCTAAGGCTTGAGTCCTTTGAGACAAACTATTTATGAGGCCCAACAAAACACGTTGGTTGGGTTATGTGCTTGGTCAAATCTGCTACCTGGTCGGTGGTTGGCCTTATCTGACATTTGGTCGCTCGACCAACCTTGGATCAACTCAGGCTCAATGCAGTGAAAACCTTGCTAGTGATTGACAATAGATGTATTCTGAATTTTTTATTGTTATCTATTACCAAGATCCATTCTCATTCCCTTGAACAATCCCATATTTTCTCCTCTTTTTTATGATCAATTGTGAATTTTATAATCATGGCTCAACCCAATCGCGATCATCTCAGTCATAGGCTTTGAAAATACTTATCTTCACCTCCAGTTTTCAAGAGATGCCTCCTCGTCTCAATATTTGACTTACAACATTGTTAGAGGACTAGATCTGGATGTATATTTAAAGTGGGTGAATTAGACATTTTGACATTTGATTACAATGTTTCTCTCCATTTATCTCCACAAATTCTTAGCCCTAACTCTCAAACCCTTAGTCTATCACTCGTAGTCTTGATACCTGTGAGATACTCACATAGTAATTGTTATTATAATTCCTCATGCTCATCTTTCTATGCTAAGAACTAGACTTTTACTGTTCTCACAAGGTTTACCCATAAACCATATGTTACACCACAGGATTCACATTGGATTAATTACACTTTTCACATAGATAATTTCTTGTTCATATTTATAAATAAATATACACAAAGAAGGCTTTGCCAACTCAAATTTTACTATCTCTTTAGGAAAAAACATTTACAATAAGGTTCCTTGGGCTTGTTGTCTAAGCCTTTTTAATTTCACAAGCTCCATAGATTTCATCTTTCAAATTACTGATAAAATTCATAACCTCCTATTGAAAGAACATTAACATATATTTCAATATAGAAAAAACACAATGAATCATGTCGATTCTATTAAATTTGAAAGGAGTATTTATAGAGATAATAGTGGCTTGCTACCCGAGATCTTGAACTCTATCTCTCTCAAAATATTCTCTTCTCTATCTCTTTTGTATCCCTTCTAAATATTTATACAAAACATACTATTTCCGAATAGATTAAGATAGAATGGACACCTCTCCACTTCTCCTAAAACTAAATCTGATCTTATCTAAACACATGTTAGTGCTACATTTCTCTATTGGGAAGAATACTAACTTGCCTAAACTAACTTAACAACCTAATTATCAAGGTCCTTCCTATAATTAGGGGACATGGAATTAAAACAAAATACTAATTCTAATTTAATACAAATTTACAAATCAAGGGAATTTCCTTTCCCTTGGGAATTTACATTACCCCTTTGGCTCTAGTCAGAATAAGCTACCTTGATATTGATTCTCTTACATCAGACTCTCAAAGTTAAAAATTTCCATGACCTCCTAGTCATGAGCATTCAAAATTTTCACCCCTCCTAGGTCCCGTACAAAATGTTGTTGTTTCCGATGTATTGATATGTGATAGTACTCCATTGTTGGACCTAACTTTCTTAGATCATAAACTTGATGTTGCAGTTCACTACATGCATTACTGAGATAATATTGTACAATTGGTTGTACATTTCTTCTAGTCATCATATTATTTTGTTTGTACGTTCTGATGGAAACCCTTTGCATCAACATCCACATCTTGATTTCACCTCCTAGCCTTGCTTCAGATTAAAAACATCTATCATCTTCTTCCATCTCTATTGAAATGGTGAATATTCATCATCTTCCTTACTAGTCTCATCTCCAAGGATTTTAATTCTAGTAACAAGTTTAATGTGTCATAACATTTTAGGAGCTATTCAATTAAGATTTTCTCTTCATCTCCATTATTCTTCCAAGGACTACCTCTATAGGTTAATTTTTCCTCACTTACTTGGACAACAAGATTTGGAAAAACATTCTTTAGAATTTCATTCCTTAGTTGTGCATGATCTTCAATTTGGTTTCCTAAGTAATACAAACTCATTTCCTCCCTCCTCATAATGGTGTTTTAATTATGTTACTCCACATTCCCATGAAAGATATCACAATATGTCCTACTTTGATGCCTTGGAAATACAATCCTTTACTATCCTTTGTACTTGTAACAATTTCAAATGGATTTTCAGTACATACAAGACCTGTAATTATGCACAAATTATTAGTCTCAAAATCACAAGGTCTGATTGCCTTATTTGATACCTCCACCATATAATTTTGATTTCTATCCTCAAAGCAATCCAAGAGACACTTAATAAGCTTATTTTAAATAGGATTTGAGTGAAAATAATCCATCAACTCAATTTATACATTATATTCCATGAGCATTTAACTTTAATTTCACACAATTCCCATCTCATCTATTTGTATGGATTCTCCCTTTGAAGCTCTGTTAGTTCCTTTGTCCCAAAAAAACAACTTTGAAAATTCATTCTACATGACATTTTGTAATAAGTGTCCCTTCTTCTCAACTATGCATTCTTCTTGAATCTTTTCTATACACACTTTGTTTGACAACTAGTTATTATCACAAAAATATTCACCACTGCCCTCTATGTGGTCTTCACATATCATTCCTTTGTCTATTTCATGGTTGTTTACACAAGTTATCTTGGTTTTGATTATTGCAACAACATATTTATCTATATATTCAGAGGAAATTTCATTCTTGATTTGACCTTGTTGATCTGCTCCCTTCACTAGGGAAAATTCATCTTCATATTGTTGTTGATGTATATGGTCCTCCCTCTTGTTTCCCTCACAAGACCATGTTGTATCCTCTTCTTCTTCTATGATGGATTGCAATGTCTTCCCATATTTAACACCTTCAAGAGATACCATCACATCCCCCTTTGTTATTAGGACGGTTTCTCATGGTTTTCCATCCATATTACTCTCATAAACTGCAACCATATACAAAGTTTTAATATGAAAACTATAAAGCTCTCTAGCCCCATTGAAGATATTTGCACTCAAATCTCCAAATTGATCTAAATCCCCTTATAAATTCAATATCTTCTCATGGTATTCTCTTTGGTCAAGAGTTGTAAAATTCTTATGTAAGCCTATTGACTCATGATTCTCTTTCATCTTGCTTCTTACACTTTTTAGCCACACCCTCTTCCAACTCCAATTTAATGTTTTGAATCTGTGCCTTCAAACTCGACACTCTTCCTTCTCTGGGACTTAATTATCCATACATATAAGTAAAATCAAATAGATTTAGAGTTGCAAATCCCATGTAAGTTGCACTCCTTGCCAACCACTCTACTTCACCTTCATTAAGTGGCAGCTGAAATTTTTCCAGCAACACAGTTTTTTCATTTCACTTTATGAGCATTATATTTGGACACCATGCCATGCTTACCTCGTTCTCTATCATAGATTATCATCTGGACCTATGCAGTTGTGTCTATCCATTAGAGACAATTTCGCATTTTCATCTTTCTTTGTGACAACCTGAGTTGTTTGTCTTCCTTCATGGCCTTCATGACCTACATATGAACATAGTTGGGTAGGTTTAAAAATGTGAAGCATTTGATCCTCTACTGATGGTTCTAACACAATTTATTTTTCTATACTCTTCTCATAGTACATGATACTTTTAGTTGGTCTCCTCTCCTCTCTTCTATCATATTTACCAAGTTCAAAACCATGAACTATTGTAGCACTAGACTTAACAACTCTTAGATCTATCAATAAACTTCTAAGAAAGTACTTCATCCCCTTCACCATTAATTTAGGGTGATTATTCTTAAAGATCTTCCCTATAATATGAAATTTATACTTTTTTGTCTTCCTTTCCTCTCCCTTCTGGCATCTTGCTTGCTATAATGAGCCATTCTTTTAACTCATCCATCTCCCTACAAAACTCTTCTTGACTCGTTTTCCTCTTCATGCAATTTCCTTTGGCATATTTATTTATTATACTATTACATTCAATTAATCCTTAATCATTGCCATCAAGAGTCACTTCTTCCACCTTCCTCATGATCTTCTCCTTGTTCCCCATGAGATCCAACATATCACTATAACAAGTCCTACCTCACATGTTACATGAACACCTCCATTGAACCTAGTTATTAGTGTTCCTCTAGTTCCCTACTCTTGAACCTCTTAAGAAATCATTTCTCCTTTATGGTTTTTGCATGATACTCACTCATTCAGAAATATTTTGGTTCTCTTCTCCTCGAGGACTTCCTGTTTTCCCCTTCCTCTTTCTAACCCTTATTATAATTCTTCATATGAAACCTATCTACTGCAAGGGTTCCTTTATACCATAGCTTGGAGGACATGTATGGATATATTTTTTTCAAAATTGTCACAACTTCTCCAAGGGTGAGGGTTACTCTTCTATCAACTTCTCCCTCTCATCTAAGAGATACACACTCTTCTCCCTCTAGCATGGCTTCTCTTGTTGTATTAGTTGCTACCTGCACTTATAAAATATAGAAAAATAAAAGACAAGATTACCAAATAGGGTTATTCTACCTATAAGACATTTATATCTGAAGTCTCCTCTCATTCTCTTCGGAGCCTTACTCCCCTTTACTTGGTTCCATTATATAAAATCCATGTAATTTTCCGACAACAATATCCTTTCTATCGACCAAGCTTTCCTGAACATCCACTAATTATAAAATTCCATTCAACACAAACATTTCTCAATTCATCCTAAAAGAGTGTTATTAGTGCTCTGATACCACTTTATGAAGAAAAAAATGAAGTAGCAGATTCCTTTTAGTTGATACTAAATTCCTCAAATAATGAAACCTAAAATCAAACATAAAATTCAAACCTCACATAACGGATCTCTGTAATATTTATACCAAATATTGAAATATAATCAATCTAATTAAACCCGACATGGGTTATAAATTTAATCTCGTGGCTCTTGATGAACAAGGTTGGAGGTTAGTGGTAACACAATTGTTAGTGGTTACGGTCTTTCTATATCTATCAAAACACCCAAGGCTAGACTCCTTCTTGACTAACTATTGGTGAGGCCATACCAAGCTCATTGGTTGGGGTCGGGGCTTTGTTAGGGCTATTGCTAGGTTGGGTGTCAACCCTATCTCACCTCTAGCCAAGTTTCTTCATGGCCTGAATGGCCTCATATAAACTTAGCTAAATGTAGTGATTACCTTATTATGGATTAATCTGTCATGATTTCCAACTTTACTATTATTATTTGGTACAAAGATCCATGCTTGCTCCATTGAATATTTCCATTGTTTCTCCTCAATGTTATGATCAATTCCAAGTTCTATTTCCGTGGATCAACCCAATTTCAATCCTCTCAGTCACAAGCTTTGACCTTGTTCATCCTTTCCTAAAGCTCCCTAGATATTCCTCCTCATCTCAATATATGACTTACAACTTTGTTAGAGGACTAGTTCTCAATCGCTATTTAGAATGCACAAACTTGACACTTCGACCCTTGACTACAAGCTTTCTCTCAACTCAACGCCACTGGTTCTCATCCCTGATTGTCAAACCCTTACTCTACAACTCATCGACTCAATTATAGTGAGATAATTTCATAGATATTAATGTTATAATTCCTCATCCTCAACTCACTACACCAGGGACTGGACTCGTACTACTAGAACAAGGTTTACCAATAAATGACACATTAAACTAAAGCACACACATAGGATTAATTACATTTGACACAAAGGTGATTTCCCATTCATATTTATAAAAAAATGTGTAGAGAGAAGAAGGCTTTATAAACTAAGCCTTGATTATTTGTTTAGAACAAAATATTTACAACCAAGTTCCTTGGGTTCCATTAGGTTTCTATACCAATAGGAATCCTAATTTTGATTGACTACGGTTAAGCCTTGTAATATTGTACATAAATTTGCTTTCTAAAATTGTTTTCCGTATTAAAAAATTAAAAAAGGTAAAGATGGTATGTCCTAAAAGAATAATCAAAGCGCAAAAAGAATGGAAATGGTCACAAAAAAGAAAATGAAATATATGAATCCCAAAAGACAAAAAGAGACCATGAAAGTGTGAAAGTCAAAATGCCACGACTGTTTACTTTTTATGCATAATAAATGATTGTGTGTAGCTTGTTGCTTATTCCATAATCCATGATAGTAAAAAATTTTAAAGTTGGCTATCTAATGTTTTGAATTTTATGCTTATAGGTAGTGAATAAATCTGACCAAATAGTGTAATGTTCGCAGATCATTAGATACATAGAGTGAGTAAAAGGAGCTCATCAGTTTAATCTGAGGCCTTGGAGGATATAGTGTTAGACTTAGATAGATTTTATTGTAAAGAAAAGAAAAGATTGATAAGGGTTTGCTAGCCTAAATGCACCCAAATAAAGTGAATAAAAAATGGTAGGATGAGTAAGTGGGTAAGTAGTAGAAAGGTTGCAAAAATGTCATTTAATTCATAGAAAAAGTACTTGTGTCATTATTCCAAATGCTTCATTTAAATATGCATAAGTGGTAAAAAAGACAAAAGAAATGGTACATAATTTGGTTTATTTAACATCCCCTCATTCATTTTAACCCCCATGGCACTCACTAACTACCCTTCCATAAGAAAAATATTAATACCTACAGTTTTTAAGTCAAGAAGGCTCAGAGAATTTCTCTCACTTCTAGTGGGACCGGACCCTTGGCTTGATGACTTAAGAAGGAAAGGTGTTAAATTTCATCATAATTCATTCATTCCCCTGACAAAAGCCCTTTTCCTAAGGTTAAGTTCTTTTGCCTAGGAAAACCCTTTTATAAACATGTTTTATGTACAAAAAATCCACCAAATACATTTATTCTATGTACTAGGTATATGGAAAATACACATAATTTCATACACCTAAGCACAATGCCCCTTCCGCTCATTTCACTTCATATTAACCTTTTTAATTAAATATCTGAAATTCCTGAAAAACCCACTACCCCATATATATTCAATCCCCTTATATAAAATAGCCCCACCGCTTTAGTTTATTTATAAACTATGTTACTACCCCTTATCCTGAAAGAACTTTAAAAATTCGCCCTAAGTCCTTAATCCTAAGTGAAAAATTCCCCAATGAGATTAAGGTCTAAATTAATCTCATACCATCAATGATTAAGTCCTCAGCCCCCCATAAAGTCACATCATTCAACCCCGTGCAACACCCATCTCCCGATAACCATCGACCATCCCATCTTTGCATCCAACACCCTACAATCATATCGAGCTAGCCCAACATCCACCCTCTACATGCCTGATAAGGCGGTTTCCCCCCTAGCCCCCGACGCTACATGTTAGGAGCTGAGTGGAATCGGGCGATCCCTCTTGAATACCACCCGCACCACAAAAGCGGTGCAATTGCTCTCCCAAAACCACTGCCACCTTTTAACCAAAAACTGTCACTGTTCATCACATAGTGAAACCCGCCAAAATTAACCGTTTTCCCTATAAAACCCTGTTTACCCCTCTTTTCACTCTTTTCACGCATTTTTCTTTTGAGAGCTCAGATAATCATTGCAAACACTATAAACACCCAACTTGCTGACAAACCTCTGCAATCGCTCCACAAAAGCTGCAGATAGTCCAGCTCGTTCATCAGTCTATACCAGTACCGTATGAACATCTGCAGCCACCTTCGACCACCATTTACAGTCAATTTTGCCCAATTCCACGTATTTAACTTTGGAATTCTAGCTCCATTTTAAAATTCTAAGTTAATTCACCCTCTTTGACAATGTTAATTAAGTTAAAAGATCAAATTTACTTAAATTTTAAACACTGTGAGCCATAAACCACTACAAAACCTTTGTTGCCCTAAAAGCTCTAAATCACCCCCCCACACTCAAGTCCACAAGAACTGAGTATGGCTGCCCCAATTGCAATGGATGTGAAGCCCACCACTACATCTCATTTAGACCTAGATCACCTTGCTTTGGTAGATAAATATTTCCAAATAAAAGATACCATTGTCCTAGAACCCCTACTCAAAATACATTGCCAAAGTAGGGACAAGTTCCTAAACCATGCTAATGAAATTGGCCTTTAGGAGTCAAATTTGCCCAAGTACTAGTTCTCCCAAGTACACATTTTTCCTTAAACTGTGCATATCTTCTATGCTTGCTACATCCCCAGTCACAGAATTTTCATGTCTCATGAACATAAGGTCGTTTTCACCATCACTGCTAAGCCTATAAATGAAATGTTGCATCTCCAACCAGGATCAAGCTTAACCCCACTTTCAATTGGATACTTGTTGGACTTGTATCCCAAACTTAGCTCTGCAAAGTTGGCCCAACTATTGCAAACCTTCATCAGAGAAGAGAAACACATCCCTAAGGACTCTCCTCCATATGTATGAGTCATTTTCTCTCCATGGGGCCAGAATATTGTGGCTGTGATATATTTTGCTTTATGTTATTCCACCAATGAGTACATTGATGAAATAATCCTTGCCTTCATGTCCATCTACACTTCAAGGCAGCCTCTTGTTGTCATTTATGACTATGCCTAATATATAGCTCATAGGATGCATGAGCAATTCCTTAGAATGAACAATGAAACAGTTTTTAAGTACTCCTCAGTTTTATACCATATGTTCCTATATTATCAATCAAACAAGTTCCCATTCACCATTCAAAAGCTGGACACCAAAGGTGACCTCAGGTCAGTCATTTTTTGGACCCCATTGATCCATCAATACCAGTCTCCATACTCTTACTCTGATTTCATTGATTTATTTTTACATCCAGTCATGACAATGTTGACTAGAAACCCTCCTCCTAAAATTACTCTAGAAATAAAAAGAGTCCTTCAATTGTCTAAGCAGACCAAAGTTGGTGACTTGTACCTTTACGAGAATCATACAAAAATCAGAATTTACGGTTGCATGCTGGCATCATACAAGCTACCAAGATACCTCCCAATGAGGTTTTTTGCATTAGAATACTATAGGAAAATTATCAATGCAAATGAAATAAAATTTGTTAATGCCAAGAAGAAGGATAATTTCAAAATAAAAGACCAACTAGGCCCCTTCATATGCAACTCTAGACAGGCTGCCAAGAGGTAGACTTGATATTACAGAATATGAAGTTCCAAACATGTTTAGTTTGGAGATATAGTCCTTTGGAATTCATCACAAAGAAGAGACAAAAGGTCAAGCTAGGACCTTTCATTCACCATCCCATACCTGAGATAGAAGCTTATGCAAATCAGATAAAATGAGTGCAGGGTACCCTAGTAGACTAGGACAACACCAAAGTAGATGTTGAGAATGCTCTTATTGATTTAGAAAAGCAGCTTGATGGTAACTCTTTTCTATAGGTAGTAGGAGAAACAGAGACTACTATGAGCACCCCTCCAGTCATGTAAACTCCTCAAAATGAGGAGAATATCCAAAAAATAAAAAGAGAAGGGGCTTCCACTTTAGGAATGGCCACCTCTGATTTGCAGCAAGAATCAAACAAGAAGCAAAGGTTAAATCAAGCCTCTCAGCAACATTTTACTGAAGACTTAGCCAAAGTAACTAATACAGGAGCAGAAAGAAGTAGGCCTACCACTCCATTTGGAGGCATGAAAGAGCCTTCCACATCAAAAACTCAGATGTTGGAGAGGCAGCTCAGTTTTGAAGTGTCTTCTTTCAGAATGAAAACTAACAAAGACAAAGATATCAAGGAAAGGTATAATGAAATCAGCGCCAGAAATGAGAGGCTTAAGGCCTAAACATATGCACAATATCTGAAGCTAACTACTACCAATCAAACAATGCTAATCTCACCCTTTGACATTAAAAAGGGGAACCTACAGATGACCTTTTTGAAGCCTAGAACCCAGCAGCCAAAGACAGCATCAAATTTCAAAAGGGTAGATTTCGAAGTGTTGGCAAGGGATATTCATCCCATAAACTAGATTGAGCTACACAAAGAGGCTAGAGAGATGATATACTCCACCTTGACAGGTAAAGCCATAGCTTCCAATTAGCTACAAAACTCCTTAAACAACATCTCATCACAATTCCAATTTGAGAATGCCTCCTCATAGGCCAAGGGCACAAGGATCAAGTCCTTAGAGCACTTAGTAATTGAATTAGGACATGATCCCAAGGATATAAAAGCTACAAAACAACTTATCAAAAAGAAGAACGATGACACAGTTGCATTGAAGAAACACTAAAAATACCTCAGCTACAACATCCCCAAACACTGGAAGTCCTAGAAGCCCAACAGGGGCATGAAGAACTAATGGACATGATCTTGAAATTGAATGACCAACTTAAAGAAACTGAAAATGTATTGGATGCTTTGATCCAATTAAAATAGGCAGATGCGGCCACCTCTTAAACAAATGTTATCCCCATAGTCTCCACAGAAGTGCCATCCACACTAGTAGCATCTTTGGCACTTACAACTCCACTTGCAAGAGCCATTCCAGCAATAACGAATTCTACATCATCAGCAGGTGCATCAGGAGAGAAAGAAACAGAACTTGTCAAAGCCGTGGAAGAGATGTCTATCCAGGCTACTGAAATGAACAAGTTAAGAGAAAACGTTGCAAGTTTGGAAACATACTACAGACTTACCCAACTGAAGCAAAAATAAGAAACACAAAGGACCCAAAGAATGGGTAAGAGGATCAAAATCCTAGAGAAGGATTTAGCACTGGAGAAACCACTTGGACAAACAAAGGAAATGTCGTGGGCCAATATCATTGGCTCTGTCAATGGTATTTGACCATCAATCCAAGTAATTTTTGAACAAACAGAGTTGGTAAAGATAGTTACAGAAGCTATCGAGAAAGTGAAGGAAGAGTTGGGAAATAAGCCAGAGGATGCAAATAGACTCATCCACTTCCTCAACAACAAGAAGATATATGAGCTCCAAGAGCTAAATATAGAGTATAGGAGTACTGCCATTTTAGAAATAAGGAAGGTCCATTCCAGAAAGAACCTTATGCTTAATTTGGAAGAAAAGTGCCACAATATGCAAGTAGCCATTGATAGGTTCATGTCTAAGTTCCAAATTTTGAGGGAAAAATGTCTCCCTACTCCTATGGTTATAAATGACAAGCCCATGACAAAGTTGGACTATGGTGATGGACTTAGAAAATTCTCTAAGGAACAAGATAGTTCTTTCTTTTCCTTGAGCACGAGTTAAAACATTTGTTCCTCACCAAGCCAAATTTTGCAAAGTATATTGAGGCTGATGAAATCTACAAGAGAATGGTAAATGTTAAATTGCCAGATGCAGAATGGTGGGAGGAAATGACAAATTTACTGCGATAAATTTACAGCAGAAACTTACTACACAGTACAAATGACGCCAAACAAGTAAAAATAGGTGAAAACAGGGCAGTAGGGTCAAAGAGTATTAGAGTTAAAGAGTATCAGTTAAATGATAAAAGTAAAGAAGACTCCAGTGTGAAACTTCACAACTACAAGCCAGATTAAAAGGCTAACACTTCAACAGTAAAGGCTAGCACAACCATAATAAAAGGGATATCATGAAACAATTCATTAGCTGTCTCTATCTTCTTTCAAGAAGATATTTGTATTTCCTAGAATAAATGTCAAGTTGTTTTGAGATATTTTGTAATGATTTTTTGTATAAATACTTCAAAATTTTAAGTATGTAGGGTGGATTCTTAGACATTTCTATAGTTTTCGTGATCAAAGATTGTAATCCATTGTATCATTGTTAGACCAACAAGTTGGACTATTGAATAAATCAAAGATGTTTCATTGGATTCATGTGTAGTGCGAAATACAAACAAGTATCTTCTTTTGTGTTGTCACTTTCCTTTAAAAGCTTTTCCATAATCTTAAATGCATCTAAAATCTAAATGCTTTAATATGGGATGATATCTCAAAACTTACTTCACTGCACTTTGTTTTGACTATTAAGCATTTTGTATGCTTTCTGCTAAAATTATCTAAGTTAAGGAATTCTTGAGCACTCCCTACTTCAGGTAGTTTCCCTCTGGTCTATAATAAAGGATTCTTAATATCCCTTTGCTCATGATCACCCTCTGTTCTTCATTTTACTCCCGATTTCAGTATTCTTAAGTGCCCTCTCACCCTGGTTAAGATTATTTCACCCATTCAACCTGAAAGCCTATGTTTCACTCTTCTAGCTTGCCCATTGAAGATTCGATTTAATGATTTAATCCCAGTTATACTGCTCTTCTTTGACTCCATAGCCCAATAGCTAGAGACGTCATTATATCCAACTGTGTAAGGATTCCAACATCCAACTTCCAATACAAATAAAAAAACCTTTGAACTTTAAGAACTAGCCTAAAATCCTCACAAACAAAGATGAAACATAAATAGAGAGCCCTCTCTGAGTCATAGGTTGGCTAGAGCCTATACTTAAAAGACTGGTTTGTAGTTACCTTGGTCTTTTCCTTCTTCTAATAACTTCTAGGGAAAAATTCTGAGTGATAACATAGTGATGACCATACTGGGGACTAACCCTCAATCCTAATAAATCTTTAAGAAATTTGTATTTATGTATTTTGAGCCTCTTAAAGTTATTTAATAGAAGTTATTTCTCAAAAAAAGAAAACAACAAAAAAATCTCTAAAATTATGGCTTCGAGGAGAAATAATTATACTATGGCTAACCCAGATCCAAACCCTCCACCAGTATTTGATAATCCCAACCGGATTTCAAGAAAATCCAAAACAGTAGAAAGTTCAGCTAGTCACACACCCTTAGTTAAAGCTAATTTAGGCCCTGATGAATGGTTGTTATTAGAAGATCTTCCCTTTGATTAGCAATTCAATTTTCCATTATTTAAATCAAAGTCTGAAAGTGAAATTTGTGACACGGTCATAGATCCCAAGTTTATTGCAGACCTTGAAGTCAAAAAAGCCAACAAATTAATTGATGAGTACCTTCTAAATTCACCACAATCATCCCTTAGTACTACCAAGATCCCTAAGCTTTCTAAACGACTATCCACTACTCTAAGTTCACCATTACTCCCTTCAAATTCTGAAACCCATTCCCCACCTCCATTTATACCCTCACTCCCTTACCAACCTATCGTATCCTAGGTACCACCTACTAGTCCTAGTTTATCCTCCACTACTATAGCATCTTCCAATGTTTCAACCCCACATCTTAGCCCTTCCCATTCTTTAGACATGGAAAATAGATATGCCCCCCTTGTCTTACCTACTCCACTTGGTGCCATGCCAACAGACTACCAGAGTAAATTCATCCAATTTGATGGCATAGGACACTACATTGCACATCATGATGTAAATAAAATGAGAGACTACTTTGAACTTCATGAAATTGATATTGTGGATGTCGAAATGAGATTATTTGATTAGACTTTAGCTCATGATGTTAGGAAATGGTTTAGATCACTACCTGATAAGATTATTGATAGTTTAGATATATGTCAACAACAATTTTTCAATAGATGGCAAAAGGAAAAGTATCCTCTACAGATCCTTTTAGAATATAAAAATATTAGGAGAGGACCCAATGAGACTGTTCAAGATTATTGCACGAGATTTAACAATATATACATTGCAATTCCAATTAATCTTAGACCCCTGCCTGACTTATCTTTCATAAAGTTCTGTGATAATTTTCACACATACATGGCATTCCAGCTGAGGGAAAGAAACCCCCCAACCCTAGAGGATATGAAAAGTGTAGATGTAAGTGTAGAGGCTAATTTATTAGTTAGAAAAGCTAGAGTTAGGAATGAAAAGAGAGGCTCAGCTAAAGATAAGCCTCCAAACTCTGACATTAAAATAGATAGCTTAGCAAAAGGCATGGAAACGTTAATGGATAGAATAGAGAATATAGAGAGGAAACCTTAGTGGGATAACCAATAGACATATCCTGTTAGAAACTTGAACTTTAGGAACAACCAAAATAAAAACCAAAACAAAAACACTGGGAAAAATGGACCTCTTCAGAAAATTATGTAGAAACATCCCATCTTGAAGACCCAGAGGAAGACACACAGATTAACCTGATGGAATTAGATGATGAGGGTGCTATTTTTCTAACCCAAGATGATCAAGAATTGCATATGCTGTAGCAATTGAAAATACAGTCTGGAGAGTCATTTGATTATAAACAAGGCTATGACTCTATCATCTTTGAAGTAAATAAGTAGTATAACCTAAGGAGTAAAAAGAATTCCGATATCCTTGACCAGACCAAGAAAATAGTACCAAATCAACCCAAGAAGATCAAAGAAGCCCCGATTTCTAAAATCCTCCAGATTCTCCCTAAACAGAACCAGAATACATTTGTCCATACCATTGTAGATATAACCCCTAATCAAACCCTCTAATGATCAATCCTCTACTTCAGTTCCCCCTAAAAAACCAGTGGACACACCTCAAAATACCAGATTGGAAAATTCACAGAAAGAGGTCCCCAATAAAAGAAAAGAAGACCATCCCACTCAAATTCCTACTTTCAAAAGTCCAAACCCTCAAACAGAGAAAGCCCCTTTGCCTTTTAATCTAGAAGCAGAGGCAACTAAGCTAAATATTTCAGTCCCTTTGACAAAGTTAATCAAGAATGAAACCTACAAAACACAGATAAACCAGACCCTGAACCTTGCAGAAAATGAGGATTTTGTTAACCTATTTGATGACCAATCAGAACTTATATTTGGTCCAGATGTCAATGGCAAATTACTAGAAGGAGGAATACCACCCCTCTACATTAGCCTTGGCATCCATGACAAAATTCTTCATAATACAATGTTGGATTCGGGGCCTCCCACAACTTAATTCCCAAATCAGTAATGGAAAAATTGAACCTAGACATTACAAGGCCTTACAAGGACTTATTTTCATTTGAATCAAGTCAAGTAAAGTGTCTAGGGTTGACTAAAGAGCTCTATGTCACCTTAGTTCAATATCCTACCAAGAGCATCCTTATGGATATTGTGGTTGCTGACATCCCACTGAAGTATGGCATGATGTTATCCAGATCATGGGGAGTCAAAATTCAAGGGCCTTTACAACTTGATATGTCATATGCAACAATTTCTATTTTTTGACAACCCAAGAAGTTGTACTGAGAAATTTTAATGAAATGCATGGTAAGTAGCTAGGATCAACCTCAAAACTTTCCTATCTACTCTATACATTCAAACATTGATCATTTTATCCTATATAATACTGATCAAACTTAGGAAATTATTTCAAGTAGTGTTGATACAGAACCAAAAGAAATTGTAGTTTCAAAACAAGAGGAAATTGTCCAAACTTTAGAACTTTCCACTAAACAAGGTATTCAAAATGAAGAAAAGTTGGTGGAGACAGATGATGCTAATTATGAACATGAGATATTGTGGCATCTTTAGTTTGATGGGTCAGTCAATAAGTTTTGAGCAGGGGTAGGAGTTTGGATATATAATCGAGAGAATGATCACTCAGAAGGCCATGCATACAAACTAAATTTTAAATGTACTAACAATATGGCCGAGTATGAAGCACTAGTTTTAGGTCTTAAATTAGTTAGGAACCTAGGAGCTATAAGAGTTTCTCTCAATGGAGACTTTGAACTAGCTATAAAAAACAAATTAATGTTGTATATATGACAAAAGACCATAGATTAAGTTGTTACAAAGGAACCATTGTAGAAATATTAAACACTTTCTTAGAAACCGAGGTGGTTGTAATTCGTAGAAAACATAATATGCAGGCTTATAGTTTAGCAATGTTTGGAAGCACCTACAAGCTACCCTTTTAGCCTAACTATCAGTACACTGCAGAAGTTAGGCACAGAACTGCAATTGTAGATAATTTAAAGAGGTGGTAAGTATTTGCTGATGGCAAACTAATAAACAACTTTTTAACCTCAGAACAAGAATTTGTAAATAGCAATATAGATATTGACACATCAATAGATCCTAACACTAAAGATAAAATAGAGATAAGTGAGATAAAAGGTGAAGATATAGATGGATTTCATCCCACTAAATTTACAATATCAAATGTAGAAAACTAGATCAAGTTGAGATTGATGAAATAATTAACAAAGACATTGAGGTAATCAATCTCAAAGACAAATTCTTACCTAAGGGATTAACCCCTTTGGAAGACTTGTTTGATTCAAATGATCTTCCTAGAAACCCTAAAATGGAACCTTTAAAAACTGATATGGAGGAGTGTAATATTTGAACTAACGAAAAAAAAAACTTATCAAACTTTCTAAATCATTACCTCCCACTAAAAGAATAAAATACATTGAGTTATTAAAAGATTTTCAGGATGTCTTTTCTTGGAGTTATGAGGACCTCAAATCCTATGAAACCAACATCATACAACACATAATCGCTATAAAAGAAAATAAAAAACCTTTCAGACAAAAAATTAGAAGGATAAATCATGTCCTATTACCTTCAATTGAAAAGGAAATCCAGAGAATGTATGATGCTAAGATAATTGCACAAACCATATTTTCTGATTACCTTTCAAACTTGGTGCCAACTAGGAAGAAAACTGGCGATATTAGACTCTGTGTGGACCTGAGGAACCTCAACAAAGTATCACTCAAAGACAATTACCCTCTCCTCAAAATGGACCATATTTTGCAAAGGGTAGTTGGATCAATGAGAATCTCATTATTGGATGGGTTTTCTGGTTACAATCAGATCTTAGTTCATCCTAATGACCAAGCCAAGACTACCTTCACTACTCCTTAGGGCACATTCATGTATGTGAAAATGCCTTTTTGACTAATGAATGCAGGAGACACTTTCCAAATGGTTATGGATATAGCCTTTGTGAAAGAAATTCATGATTTCCTTATAATATATCTAGATGACATCACTATATTTTCAAAATCTGATAATCAACATTTGGATCATCTAAGGCAGGCTTTTATTAAATGCAGGAAATATGGATTTTCTTTAAACTCCAAGAAGTGTTTCTTTGGGTTAGAAGAAAAAAGTTACTAGGTCATATAATCTCAAAATATGGTATACGAATAGACCCTTCAAGAATAGAAGCCATCTTAGAGATACAACATCCAAGTAACATTAGGGAATTACAAGCTTTCTTAGGGAGAATTAACTTTCTTAGAAGATTTATTTCTAATCTAGTAGAATTAATTAGATCGCTGAACAATATGTTGAAATAACATTTCACCATAAATTGGATTGTTGAGGCTAAGAAATCCTTTGAAGACATTAAGCTAGCCTTAACTAGAATACCAGTTTTGATTAGTCCAAAATTTGACAGAGATTTCATCTTATTTTCCTTTGCTTTTGAGCACACAATTGTTGCAGTTTTACTATAGAAAAATGACCAGGGCAATGAACAACCTATTTCCTTGTTTAGCAAAGCATTGAGAGATGCCCCCTTAAAATATAACATAATGGAAAAACAGGCCTTTGCTTTGGTCAAAGATATCAAGGATTTTAGGGTGTACATTTTGTATTATCATATAGTAGCCTATGTTCCTAATTCAGTAGTCAAAGACATCCTAACTCAGGTGGTCCAAATGGAAAGAGGGGAAAATGGATTGCTACTATTCTAGAATATGATATAAAAATCAAACCAACTAAGTTAATCAAGGGCCAAGGTTTATCCAAGCTCATGGTTGAATCAAACTATTAGGCCCTGGATATAAACTTTATTGCACAAATGGATAATGAAGAGGAGATGGCCACTCCACAAATCAGCCAATCCTTTATTGAATCACCATGGTATGCTGATATCATTATGTTTTACTAAATTTACAAGCTCGTCCTGAATTATCTAAGATAAAAGGTAGATTTTTGAAGATTAAATCCTTAAATTTTTGTATATTAGACAATGCTTTGTTTTGGAGAAATCATGAAGGTATTCTTCTCAACTGTTTATTAAAAGATGAATTTGACAAATTATGGCAAGAGTTTCATGCAGGTGACTGTGGAGGACATCTTTACTGGTACTGGAAAACCACTGCTGATAAAATTCTTAGAGTCGGTTTTTGCTGGCCTACCTTGTTTTTGGATGTTAAGAAATATGTGATCTCCTACCAAAAATGTCAAATTTTGGAGGGAAAGAAAAAGCTTCTACCTTTACCCCTCAAGCCAATCTCTGTTGAATCACCTCTTCAACAATGGAGTTTAGACTTCATTGGTGAAATTCACCCACCTTCCTCTACCCAACACAAATGGATCCTCAGTGCCACAGACTATTTCACAAAATGGATAGATGCCATACCTTCAAGGTAAGCCAGTGACACTGTTATCGTATCCTTCCTTGAAACTAACATTCTATCAAGATTTGGATGTCCAACTAAGCTCATTACTGATAATGCAACAACCTCTAAATCCAAAAGAATGATAGATTTTCTGCAACAAGTATCATATAAACCTGGGCCATTCCATAGCCTATTATCCTCAAGGAAATCGATTGGTAGAATCCTCAAACAAGAGTCAGGTGAAAATCACTAAAAAAATTTCAGAGGACAATAAGAAAACATGGAACAAAAAGTTAGTCAATTCCTTATGGGCAGATAGGCTAACCAAAAAGAAATCAATTGGTACCTCTGCCTACCAACTAGTTTATGGGATGGAAGTTGTCTTTCCATCCTCATTGGGAACACCAGTGATGAAGTTTCTTCAAGAGTTGCAGGTTGAACCAAATAGTATCCAAAGAAGAATTAGCCAAACAATACATCTTCATCAAATCAAGGAGGAAGTATATATCAGATCTCAAGTTGTGCAGGAAAGGATTAAAATGATTTTTGACAAGAGAACCAAGGCTGAGGATTTATACCTTACTGACAAAGTCCTAAAATGGGATTCAAGGAGGGAAGATGAAGGTAAACATGGGAAATTTGGTTTCCTATGGAAAGGACTATATGTCATTTATGCTTTCAGAGGTAATAATGCTTTCTTCCTAAGAGAAATGGATGGTACAGAAGCAGAAGGTGGACCAGTGAATGATCGAATGCTCAAACACTATTTTTAACCTAACTACTTATTTTTACTTTCCATTGTTGATATTTCATTTTTTTTTATTTTATTTTAGATTGGATTGGATGGTGGTCTTTGAAGTTGAAGCCCGAAGAGAAGGCCCTTAGATTTAAGGATCCACTATCATAAGTATCAGTAATGCAGAGGCATAGAGGATAATTTTTCAAGGTAACATCAACAACAATTCAAAGGCTACTAATTTACAAAGTTCTGGATGTTTCCCGAAGAGATGCCATCCCCAAGTGGAGCACTATTAGGTTCCTATACCAATAGGAATCATAATTTTGATTGACTAAGGTTAAGCATTGTAATATTGTACATACCTTTACTTTCTGCAAATTTCATCCATATTAAAAAATAAAAAAGTGTAAAGAGGGTATGTCCTAAAAGAATAATCAAAGGGCAAAATGAATGGAAAATATCACAAAAAACAATGAAATATATGAATCCCAAAAGACAGAAAGAGACCATGAAAGTGTTCAAGTCAAAATGCCACTACTATTTACTTTTATGCATAATAAATGACTGTGTGCATCTTGTTGCTTATGCCACAATCAATGATAGAAAAAAAATTTAAACTTGTCTATTTCATGTTTTGAATTTTATGTTTATAGGTAGTGAATACATATGACCAAACAGTGTAATATTCGAAGATCATTAGATAGGTAGAGTGAATAAAGGTGCTCATCAGTTTAATTTGAGCCCTTGGAGGATATAGTGTTAGACTTGGATAGTTTATTTTGTAAAGAAAAGAAAATATTGATAAGGGTTTTCTATCCTAAATGCACCCAAATAAAGTGAAGAAAAAATGGTAGGATGAGTAAGCGAGTAACTAGTGGAAAGGTTGCAGAAATGTCATGTAATTGATACAAAAAGTACTTGTGTCATTGTTCTGAATGCATCACTTAAATATGCATAAGTGGTAAACAAAATAGAGGAAATGGTTCACAATTTGGTTTACTTAACATCCCCTCCTTCATTTTAGCCCCCATTACACTCACTAACTCCCCTTCTATAAGAAAAATGTTAATACCTATAGTTTTTAAGTCAAAAAAGCTCAGAGAATTTCTTTGACTTCAGGTGGCACCAGACCCTTCGATTGATGACTTAAGAAGGAAAGGTGCCAACTTTCATCGTAATTCATTCATTCCCCTGACAAAATCCTTTTTCTTAAGGTTAAGTTCTTTTTCCTAAGAAAATACCTTCACAAACATGTTTTATGTACAAAAAATCCACAAAATACATTTATCCTAAGTACTAGGTATATGGAAAATACACAACATTTCATACACCTAGGCACAATTCCCCTTTCGCTCATTTCACTTCATATTAAATTTTTTAATTAAATATCTAAAATTCCCAAAAAAACCACTACCCCATATATATTTAACCCCCTTATATAAAATAGCCCCACCCCTTATTTTATTTATAAACTATTTTATCAACCCTTATTCCAAAAAAACTTTAAAAACCCACCCTTAGTCCTCAATCCTGTGTTAAAATGTCCCCAATGAGCTTAAGCTCTAAATTAAACTAATACCGCCAATGATTATGTCCCTGGGCCCCCCTCAAATCACATCATTCAACCCCGCACAACTCCGACCTCTCAATCACCGCCATTCATCCCTCATCCACATCCAATTCCCCACAAGCATACGGGGTCAGCTCGATGTCCGCCCTTTACCCGCCTGATAAAATGGTTTTGCCCTGGGCCCCCGATGCTACATGTGAAGCGCTGAATGGAATCAGGTAGCCCCACCTGAATACCAATCGCACCACAAAAGCAGTGTGATGGCTCTCCCAAAACCACTACCCCCTTTTAACTGAAAACCATCACTGTTCATCACATAATGAAACCCACCAAAATTAACCGTTTTCCCTATAAAATCCTGTTTACCCCTCTTTTCACTCTTTTCATGTATTTTCCCTTTGAGAGCTCAAATAATCATTACGACCACTGCAATCACCCAAATTTCTCAAAAACCTTCGCCATCGCTCCACAGAATCTGCAGATAGTCTAGCTCGTTCATCAATATGTACCAGTACCCTACGAACCTCTGTAGCCACCTTCAACCACCCTTTATAGTCAATTTTTCCCAATTCTAGGTATTTAACCGTGGAATTCCAGCTCCATTTTCAAATTCCAAGTCAATTCACCCTCTTTGACACTGTTAATTAAGTGAAAAGATCAAATTTAGACCCATTTGCAATGCATGTGATCCCCATCACTAGACCTCATTTAGACCTGGATCACTTTCCTTTGGCAGATAAAGATTTCCAAATAAAAGATACCACTATCCTAGAATCCCTCCTCAAAATAAATTTCCAAAGTAGGGAAAAGTTGTTGAACCATGCTGATGAAATTGGCCTTTGGGAGTCAAATTCTCCCAAATACCAGTTCCTCCAAGTCCACATTTTTCTTGTAATTGTGCATATGTGGTATGTTTGCTACGTCCCTAGTCACAGAACTATCATGTCTCATGACCAAATGGTCCTTTTCGCTGTCATTGATGAGTCTATAAATGAAATGTTGTAGCTCCAACGAGGACCAAGCCTAACCCCACTTTTAGTTGGAGACTTGTTGGACTTGTATCCCAAACCTAGCTCTACAAAGTTGGCCCAACTATTCCAAACCTTCATCGAGAAGAGAAATACATTCCTAAGGACTCCCCTCCATAGGTATCAGGCATTTTCTCTCCATGGGGTCAGAATATTATAGCCATGATATCTTTTGGTTTATGTTACTCCACTAGTGAGTACATTTATGAAATAATCCTTGCCTTCATGTCCATCTACACTCCAAGGTAGCCTCTTACTATCATTTACAACTATGCCTAATATATAGTTGATAAGATGCATGAGAAATTCCTTAGAATGAACAATTAAACAGTTTTTAAGTACTCCTCAGTTTTATACCATATGTTCTTATATTATCAATTAGAGAACTTCCCATTCACCCTTCAAAAGTTGGACACAAATGGTCAACCCAGGTGAGTCATTTTTTGGACCCCATTGATCCATCAATACCAGTCTCCATACTCTTACTCTGATTTCATTGATTTATTTGTGCATCTAGTCATGAAAATGTTGACTAGAAACTCTCCTCCTATAATCAGTCCAAAAATAAAAAGAGACCTTCAATTGTCTAAGCAGACCAAATTTGGTGACTAGTACCTTTACGAGAATCATACAAAAATCAAGATTTATCGTTGCATGCTGTCACCATACAAGCTATCAGGATACCTCCCAATGAGATTGTTTGCATTAGAATACTATTGGCAAATTATCAATGGAAATGAAATAAGCTTTGCCAATGTCAAGAAGAAGGCCAAACTGAAAATAAAATACCAACTAGGCCCCTTCATAGGCAACTCTAGAGAGGCTTGCCAAGAGGAAGACTTGATATTATAGAATAGAAGTTTGAAAGAAGTTTTTTCTGGAGATATGATCCTTTGGAATTCATCACAAAGAATAGACAAAAGGCCAAGCTAGGACATCCCATTCACCATCCCATACCTGAGATAGAAGCTTATGCAAATCAGATAGAATGGGTGGAGGGTAACCTAATAGACCAGGAGAACACCAGAGTAGATGTTGATAATGCTCTTATTGATTTAGAAAAGTAGCTTGATGATAACTCTTTTCTGTAGGTGCCAAGAGAACCAGAGACTACTATGAGCACCCCTCCGGTCATGCAAACTCTTCAAATTGAGGAGAAGATCCCAGAAAGAAATACATAAGGGGCTTCCACTTCAGGAATGGCCACCTCTAATTTGTAGCAGGAATCAAATAAAAGGCAAGGGCTAAATCCATCCTCTGAGCAAGAGTTTACTAAAGACTCAACTGAAGTCACTAATATAGGAGCAAAAAGAAGTAGGCTTGCCACTGCATCTGGAGGCATGCAAGAGTCTTCTACATCACAAACTCAGATGTTGGAAAGGTAGCTTAGTGTTGAAGTGTCTGCTTTCAGAATGCCAGTTGACAAAGACCAGGATATCAAGGAAAGGTATAAAGAAATCAAGGCTAGAAATGAGAGGCTTAAGGCCCAAACATATGCAAAATATCTGAAGCTGACTCCTACCAATCAAATAAGGCTAATTTCTACCTTTAACATTGAAGAGGGGAAGCTGCAGATGACCTTTGCGAAGGCTACAGCCCAGCAACAAAAGACAACCTAAAATTTACGAAGGGTAGATTTCGAAGTCTTGGCAAGGGATATTCATCCCATAGACCAGATTGAGCTACACAAATAGGCTGGAGAGATGATATACTCCACTGTGAAAGGTAAAGCCATAGTTTCCCATCAGCTACAAAACTCCCTAAACAACATCTTAGCATAATTCCAGTTGGAGAAAGCCTCCTCATAGGCCAAGGGCACAAGGATCAATTCCTTAGGGGACTTAGTAATTGAATTGGGACATGACCCCAAGGATATAAAAGCTACATAATAGCTTATAAAAAAGAAAAACAATGACATAGCTACATTGAAGAAAGAGCTAAAATTAGCTCAGCTACAACATCCACAAGCACTCGAAGTCCTAGAAGCCCAACAAGGGCATGAAGAACTAATGGACTTGGTTTTGAAATTGAATGACCAACTTAAGGAAATTGAAAAGGAATTAGATGCTTTCATCCAATTAAAATAGGTAGATGTGGCTACGTCTTCAACAAATGTTATCCCCACAGTCTCCACAGTAGTGCCATCCACACTAGCAGCATCTTTACACATACAGTTCCACTTGTAATACCCTTGCCAGCAACAACAAAGTCTACATTAGTAGTAGCTGCATCAGGAGAGAAAGAAACAGAACTTGTCAAAGCCATGGAAGAGATGTCTATCCAGGCTACTGAATTGAACAAGTTAAGAGAAAAGGTTTCAAGTTTGGAAACAGACTGCAGACTTGCCGAACTGAAGCAAAAAGAAGAAACACAAAGGACCCAAAGAATGGGTGAGAGGATCGAAATCCTAGAGAACAATTTAACACTATAGAAACCACTTTGACAAGCCAAAGAAATGTTGTGGGCCAATATCATTGACTCTGTCAATGATATTTGGCCATCAATCCGAGTAAATTTCGAACAAACAGAGTTGGTAAAGATAGCTATAGAAGCTATCCAGAAAGTGAAGGAAGAGTTGGGAAATAAACTAGAGGATGCAAATAGACTCGTCCACTTCCTCAACAACAAGAATAGATATGAGCTCCAGGAGCTAAATATAGAATATAGGACTACTGCCATTTTAGAAATAAGGAAGGTCCTTTCCAAAAAGAACCTTATGCTTAATTTGGGAGAAAAGTGCCACAATATGCAGGTAGCCATTGATAGGTTCATGGCTAAGTTCTAAATTTTGAGGGAAAAAGCTTTCCCTAGTCCTGTAGTTATAAACGACAAGCTCATGACACAATTAGACTATGGTGATAGACTCATAAAATTGGCTAAGGAACAAGCTAGTTCTTCATCCATAAAATCGCTAGCAACAGGAAAAGTGTTATATGAGACCTTTGAAAACTTGTTTTTCCTTGAGCATGAGGTGAAACATTTGTTCCTCCCCAAGCCAAATTTTGGAAAGTATGTTGAGGCTGATGAAATCTACAGGAGAATGGTAAATGTGAAATTACCAGATGGAGAATGGTGGAAGAAAATGGCAGATTTACTGTGATAAGTTTACAACATAAATTTACTACACAGTACAAATGAAGGAAGCTAGGTAAAAACAGGTGAAAACAAGGCAGTAGTGTCAAAGAGTATCAGAGTTAAAGAGTATAAGTTGAATGATAAAAGTAAAGAAGACTCCAACGTGAAGCTCAACAACTGCAAGCCAGATTAAAAGGGTAACACTTTAACAATAAAGGACAGCACAACCATAATAAAAGGGACATCATGAAATACTTAATTAACTGTATCTATCTTCTTACAAGAAGATATTTGTATTTCCTAGAATAAATCGCAAGTTATTTTGAGATATTTTGTAATGATATTTTGTATAAATACTTCAAAAATCGAAGTATGTAGGGTGGATTCTTAGACATTTCTATGGATTTCTTGATCAAAGACTGTAAGCCATTGTATCATTGTTGGGCCAACAAGCTAGATTACTGAATAAAGCAAAGACATTTCACTGGATTCATGTGTAGTGTGAAATATAGACAAGTATATTATTTTGTGTTGTCACTTTCCTTTAAATCTTTTTCCATAATCTTAAATGTATCTAAAATTTAAATTCTTCAATATGGAATGATATCTCATAACTTGTTTCACTACACTTTGTTTTGACTATTAGGCATATGTTTTCTGCTAAAATTATCTACGTTAAGGAATCCTTGATTACTCCTTAGCTCAGGTAGTATCCCTTTGGTCCATAGTAAAGGATTCTTAACTATCCTTTTCTCATGATAACCCTCTGTTCCTCCCTTTAGTCTTGGTTTGAGGATTCTTAAGTGCCCTCTCACCCTGGTTAAGATCATTTCTCTTGCTCGACTTGAAAACCCATGTTTCACTCTGCTAGCTTGCCCATTGAACATTCCCATTAATGGTTTAATCCCAGTTCTACTGCGCTTCTTTGACTCCATAGCCCAATAGCCATAGATGTCATTCTATCCATCTATGTAAGTATTCCACCATCCAACTTTCAATACAAATCCAAAAATCCTTGAACTTTAAGAACTAGCCTAAAATCCCAAAAAAAAGAGTTAAAACATAAAGAGACAACCCTCTCTGAGTCATAGGTTGGTCTAGAGCCTATACTTAAAATATTGGTTTGTAGTTACCTCGGTCTTTTCCTTGTTCTGATAACTTCTAGGGAAAAATTCTGAGTGATAATAGGTTCAATGTCTAAGCCTTCCAAATTTCATGAACTCCTTAGGTTTCACTATTAGACTACCAAGCAAATAGATGACCTCCTACTTTGTTGAAAGTGTTGGACCAACCAAAATTCAATGGGTCTCCCTGATCTGTGGTTCTAATTAGACATCACACCATTTGGGATAGGATCATCTTCAATAATATGTCTTGGTTTCTTATAGTCTTAAAGATATGCCTTGGCTATAACTGTCAAGAAGAGAGAGGAATGCAAATGTGCCTTCAAAATGCAAGGGGGTGTGCCTGGTGAGTGTTTGATCATATGTGTGTCAAATTTATTTTACTATGGAGGGGGAGGAGAAGTGAGACTCTAAGAGAGAAGTAATAGTGTTACCCTCGTAGAGACACACATAAAAAAGAATAATTTTTTCAACATAAGGCGAAATATTCCATAGATATGTGATGGTCATTGTAACCAATGCAACAAGGAATATTTTTCTAATAGCTAACACAACAGTCCATGAGGATGCAACAATGATAATAACAATTACAACACATTCTCAATATCATAAGTACAAAAATAACTAAAATAGTTCAACTACTTTAGCACAGATGAAAGAAAATATGAATTACAAACATTCACAAAATAGTTCTACAAATATCCATAATCCATGCATGAAGAACATGATGATCAGATGGCTTCTGATATTTAGTAAAAGTTCCAAGACACATGAATACAATGAACTTCACTAGCTCCAAGAGTGGAGCATTGGAGCCAAGGTGAAAAGTCCTTTCCTCATACAATGAGGGTGTATATATAACCAATGAGGAGGTGATGCTTGACCTTCCATGTGACCCTTAATTTAAACTCGTGAATATTTGAGTTCCTATGACTTTTCAACTTTACATGACTCTTCATATCCCATACATGTCCTTTGGACTTCCACTTTAAAATGTATCTATGAAACATAATTTACATCATCTACAATATGTTGTGGCATAGGACAACTCATGACATGATATTGCTGACATGGACTTATTAATAATATGAAAATGTTAAGCCACTCTTGCTTCTCCTTGTGATGTGTCTAATTGAGAGTGTTGTTCTATCCACCACCCTGTGACTTGATAGTAAGGAGTCTCCATTGGTGTCATGTATTGAGTTGTGGTCGTAAAATGGTGCCCATTTTCTTTTCCTAGTTTATCTTACATACTCAGCTAAAAAGAGTCTTTTCAACATGTTTCCCTTCTTCATCTCCTTCTTCATCATATTTCCATTCCATGATAACGTACATGCATTTGCAATTCACTCACAATGAGATGTCATGAGTCTGACAAAAACCCCTAGTCTAATATAGTGCACGTTGAGCCATTGACTAAGCCAAAGCTGGGTGATAAGATAGGGGGAGGCTTAGTGACTGCGCAATTGTCTATTTCAAATAGTCAAGGTTGAGCCTTGAGCCTTGGGATTGCACAATGTGTAGTCGAGGCTGTGCTGAGGGAGGAAACTCCACAATTTTGAAGGTCATCGTGATAAGATGAGGGGATGGACATCGAATCAACCCATAGCGCAGTTATGGGAGACAAAGGATGATGTTCCATTGCACAATTACATAGATCAGGGGCTCAAGGGAAGAGCATGAGGCTAGGGATTGTGCAATGCATAGTTGAGACCAGGATGGGAAGATGGATTTTGCAATTATGGGATTCAAGGTTCGGGCTTGAGTACTGGAACTACATAGTGCAACAACCTTGGGAGGTAGGAACTGCCATTGAGTATATTCAATAGTTAATCTCACAACTATACATTTGACACTATACAATGCGCAGTTCAGGAAGGCCATATTAGTTTGGGTTGCTTGGTTCGAATGTTTTCAAAAATTTACTAAGTGCGGGATTAGGGAGGCTAATGTGAACAACGCTAAGACTTTGACTATGATCACACACTTAGAATACTGTATGAAATAAAAACATTGATCATCTAGGACAGATGAACAAAAAACCTCCCTCAGTGTGACAACTTTCGACAACTTACGACACGTGCGACACTAAAGATACACTATGCGATGACTGTGACGATAATTGTGAGAAAATTATTAAAACTTGGGAAATGAGTATAACAAATGTTTATATCATTAGATTAACTCATGTACATAAATATGACCCCTTGAAACCACCAAAATAGGCTTATACATGTTGTGGAACAACTAACATGCGAGAAGACGATATTTTAACTATCTTGCAAAAGGAACCAGAACTCTTCGAGAAACAACATGGAATGACTTTCAATGTTTGTAACAACAATATACATGAGCAAGGAAGGCTCTCAAATTTAGGGTAGGAAATTTTTTTGGAAGTTGTTGTAGTAGCAATAACATATTGATAGAAAATTACCATATATTTTGGCAAATAATGAACACACTTAATCATCTTGATTGTATTAAATTTACATGGATTATCTACAAAGAGAATAGTGGCTCGCTACTCGGTCTCTCTTGAAATATTCTCTTCTTTCCCTCGTTTCTAGCCCTTCCAAATATTTACACAAAACAAGGTATCTCTTAATAGATGAAGAGAGAATGGACACCTATACACTCCTTCTAAAACTAACTCCTACTTGTGTTATTGCTATTAATGCCCACTTGTGTAGAGTGACAATATGCCTAAAATAACCTAACAACCTAGTTATCTAGGTCCTTCTTATATGCATGACACATGCAATTACAACAATATGATAATTCTAACTTTATACAAATTTACAAAATGAGAGAATTTATTTCCCTTTAGGTTTGGTCAAACTGAGCTTCGTGGAGATGGATTTTTGTGCATCAAGGTAAAACATATTATAGCATATGTGAATCTTTAAAATAGTCACCATCATATGTGACAGTAACCACAAGAATTCTAACTAAATTTGACAAAATCTTTTCGAAATTGGGCCAAAATAAATTTATAATATTTATTTGTTATTCTTATTATAATTTATATAGAGAAAACACAAGAAATTAATCATAATGCATTCTAGAGTCAGATTTATGTATTTGTTTAAAGAAACGCCAGTAGATAGATCAAAATATTACCTAATATTATCTCTTCACAAATTCAACATTTCCTAATACTGATTTATACACTCTATCAAAAAGAAAATGAAGTTGATTTATCAACAATTTTCATTAATAGTAGTGTCATATAAATAAACTAAATTAAGTACTTCAATAAAACTATTTCCCAAAATATTCACATAGAATCTACGAAGTGAAAAACAAAATCACTCTCTATAAGATGATTGATATTCCCTATAAAGTTTAATACAACATATATAATAGGTCTATAGAATTTTAGGAAGGGGTTATGTGGAAAACACTATTGGAAATTTCTCGCAACTACCATGGATCTAATAATACTCTATATCTAGAAACTACGAACCATGTACTTACAATTTTCTGTGGGCATCCATATTAATGTAAGGGCTCTATATGTAAAAGTTTATTTTGACCAAGATCAAAATATTTGAAATATTGGCAAACTAAAATGTACAAGCATTCGACTAAAAGACCTAATGGATCTCTATGAACATTTGTAGGATCAACAACAACACCTAGGATGTACAACAACACTTACATGATGCATGGAAACACCTATTAAATTTAGAATAACATCTACAAGGTCCATGGAAACACTTATAGGATCATCAATAACACCTACAAGATCTACAGCAATGCCTACAATATTGATGAAAGTGTTATATATTTAAGAAATAGAAGGTTACTTTCTACAATAAACCATGTTTGGCCCAACTATATATTTTGAATTATATTAGACCAAATTTTACATGTGTTTTGTAATAGCAACATGCTAGTTCTATATTACCCATACATTTATAGTAAATTACTTGTAATATCAATCTAAAGTCTAGGTGCTCGATATTTTTGGCGTGGGTATAGACATCTTTATAAATATTTTTCTATCGAAAATCACATTGTTATTGATAATAATTTTAGGAAATAACTAAATATTTTTTTTTGTGTACAATGATTATAAAATAAACTTATGAAAATTTATAAATCATATAGAGATAATTATATTCCATATGCAAAAAAAAGTCATTGCTAAAATCATTTTGTATTCTTATATGAGAATAACGCTGATAAACTAATTAAAAAATAAAATTTTCATGCATCATTCATACATAAGACATGAAAGCATAAATTATTAATCATGATTTAATGAACTATTTGCTTAGAAGCTCTGTCTCATCAAAAGCTAATAAATTCTTAAAAGTAGATAACCATTTTCACATTATTTTTAGTGCCATCCACATATGTATAAACTCAAGAAGAAGGATTTTAACTAAAATTGAACTTTACAATGATTTCAATTATGGCTAGAGACGGAAACTCGTGAAGCTTTTCTAAATAGTAATATTTAGAAAGACTATAACAAAATATGATTGAATATTTTTATTTTTAAACCGTCCCTCCCATACATATATATATATATAAACAAAAAATACACGAAAATGATTTACTAATTATTACATAACACTTATGTGCGGTTGTAAGAGTACCCAGGAAGCTAACATTAAGCATAGTTATAACAAGTTCTTTTGTAAATAGTCCCCCCAGTCAATCCATGATACCACCATGGTCAAATATTGGGAATTAGAACGATGATGGTTTGCTTGATACAATTTTTAGTAAGGATAATAACTGCAAGTTTGGCATAATGTCAGGTGCTCCTTATCTTATCTTTTGTAACACTAGAGTGAGCACCTTTTTTTGCGACATCGTACGTAAGTCTCTCTCTTCACTTGTGCCTACCATGCATGAAAAATTATTGCACTAATTGCAAAAATCACTCTCAATAACTTAGAACCTTTCCCATGCTAATTTTGCGCGTCAAAATAGAATTATCATCTCAAAATGCAGGCTTATTGTTGCACGCATAAAACATGGATGTCGTCTTCTTTCTCCACTTCAAAAGAACGGCCACTCCTTCGCATTGGAACTCCCTTCCCCTTTTGAGCTAAAATATTAGTTAATCATAGATTAATATTAGTTAATCATACTAATATTAACATAATAATTTCTAGAATTTGGAACATGTGTATAATATTGTAGGATGAAGTTTAGGGAATTCTTCATCATTGATTTTAAGCTATGGCTGATCTTAATATTTATAAATCAAATACACAACATAAAATTAAAATTTTAAGTGTGTACAAGGTATATGAATTTAGGAATAAGTTTCCTAGTAGACTACCTTTCCGTTTCTTCACCCATACTATAATGACCTGTATAGATGCTCAACCCTTCATTAGCCGGCTTATATTTTTATTCATTGCAACAAGATGCATTACCGTTGTCTTTAAGTTAACCATTTCAAATTTATATATATATATATAATATATAATATATATATATATATATATCGAAAATAAGAGAGTCGACATAACACATTATTAGACGTTTTAATGAAGGGATGGAGAAGGAGACATTACAATTAGGGCACAATGCAATAAATCTTTTCCTCCTTTAACAGATCTAAAAACAAAAATTTGTAAGGGCGAACTATAAGCCTACCACGAGTAGTGGCCAAATTTCCAACATAGAAACACTAGTAATTTAATATATCTATAATCTGTAATCTATATTATGAGAAAGCACAAGAGAAATGAGCATTACAATAATGGCATTATGGGGAGGTGACATGGCCTCTCAAATTTTACCTAGCAACTCCATTCTCACATAATATAGTTGGAGAGGGAAAGAATAAAATAATTTGAGTGGTAAGATAACGTGAATAATTTTGTCAAATCTTTAATCTATATTTATGATTATATATATGTGGTGGTGACTCTCATATCTACATGTCTATAGTTATGACTATTTATGTGGTAGTGACTTTTATATCTTCATGACTATATTTCATCAAGAAGATCTAGTTTTTACCCTTTAGTTTGTGACAAGGAATTTCTCCAAATATTATTACAATGATTTTTATGACAAAAAACCTCATGAAATTATCATACTTCTATTTTTTTAATAAACATTATAGATGTTTTTAAGCATAATGACTAATTATTCATTGGAAATTTATTCATGTGTATTTCCTCCATTCCAGTACCCTACAATTTGAGCTTTTCATTAGTTTCATATATTTTTTCAAGCATTTTAACATTTCCTAAGGTATCTCCAACATAAGAAGGTAATCCATGTTTCCATCACTTTGGGAAAACACTTTGCTTTATTTCTAGATGTATGGATATCCTTACATATTGAGTATTCTTGATAGAGATGACCTTTTCACACATTTTGAGATATTCTATAGGGTTGAACCCTACACGAGGACATCATACTATCCACTTTAGGCTCTAGTATCCCATTATTGACTTCGAGGGTCACTCAACTTCATTTTTGGATCCCGTTTACTAAATATATAAATAGCTTCCTCCGTTTAATATTTTTTGTTGTAACTTTGAGAGTTATAGATGATTTTTCTACTTATTGTACCCTTTATCACTTAATCCTGAGATCATTCCATCCTTAGAGGCTGGAGATTTGTTTGATTCTTACTTGGATTACCTTGTGGAGGATTCATCATTTTTGAGGTTGTTAGAGACCAAACACTCCACACTGGAATCATATATTTCTTTCTTTTTTAGGAATAATCTTCTTGTCTTGGGTTATTTTTCACCTAGATCATTGTACATGTAACTTGACCATTTTATTATTTTTTAAGAGTAATTAGTTGGAATAGAATTGTTCTTCGACTTTATGGAGATATCACACGAAATAATATTATTTTAGTGTAAGGAAAGACGAGCATCATGTTAGTTTGAGATAAAGCTAATACAAATGAATTTGGATATATGTCTAGATTTCTGTAAAATAAATGCAATGTATCAACGTAAGTAGAATAAATGCAAAGAATAAATAAAATCCATCCATAAGATAGTATAAGGCAATAGGCTCTCTTTCACGCAACATCATGCAATAGTAAAGTCAAATGACAAGAAAAGTTTAAAAAACAAAGAACTTTATGAATAATAATGGTCCTTGTTTTATGATTCTCAATTTAAGGATTCTAAAAGATTAATTAAAAACAATGTAGATAGGTCCATATCATATTAATAAACAATATAATAATTGATTAGTAAAAATGACAAAATTGCCTAAATATATCAAATGAACATATGCTCAAGCGACATAAGGAAAGACACGTTTATTTTAATATTTCAATAGCGGCATGTTTCACTAATTATTTATATATATATATATATATATTATAATATAATTTTTAATTCTTAGTTAGTTCAAATATGTTAATGTTGAAATATATGAGTTTTTGAAATACAGGGTTTTAGTCAATAAACTTTTGACCTATCATGTGTTTTCGTGGCATATTAAGAAATATTTCTAATTTGGTTATATATTGGGAAATACCCTTAAAAATCACATTATTTAACACCCTACCGATACAAACCCAATATGCCTTCCCAATTTAGAAAACCCCTACTTCCACTAGATATTGTGGGTATCCATTTTTCATTAACATTTTTTATACCCCTTTATATTTTTTCACTAACTTTGAGCTCCATTTTTTATACCTACCAATATAAAAAACATTTACACCCTATATATTCCCTAATATATTATGCCATTTTTTCTTCAATATATATCCCCCAATATGACCCCACATGATATGCTATTGCTCCCCAGTAAAACTTTGTAGACGTTAATAAAAGCTACAAATATCAAATTACATGGATAAAAATGAAATATTCTAAGGATCCTAACTTCATTAGTATAATATCTCCAGAAAACTATGAAGAAATTTCCTAATAATCAACGATAAAGTTCTGCGTATAAAAATTACATAACTATATCCAAGATATCAAATATTCTAAATACATTTAATCACGAGATCATTCTCTAGCTTTACATAAAATTTTATGTAATAGAGACGAGTAACACTCAATAAATAAGTCACTATGTAATGAAAAGCATACCACTCAAACATATTGACTTTGAAAATCATATTATAAACATGATTCGAAATTCCATGATGCGTCAAATATCAGGTATCAATTGAAACGGTGCATTTTAGTTCAAGGTATCAACACAAAAAAGATACTTTCTAATTCTTTGAGTTTTAGATACGAAGCAATAAGAATATGGGTACAATTTATGCCGTAATATAACGGTTAGGTTTTTCAGTTTTAGATAAGAAACTATAAGAATATGCGTACAATTTTATGCCGTAGTTTAACCATTATGGTTTTCTGCTTTATAAAGTTATTTTTATATTAAAAAAAAATGGAGTAGGGATTTTTACGAATCCAAATAAAAGTTATTAAATTTTATAATTTTATGTACACTAGAAATTTTTGATGGTGTTGAATTTATTTCCCCAAAGACTGCTTTTATAAGATTTTTTGAAATTTTTTTGCCCCAATCCAAACTATTCTTGGTCATCCACACAATTCCTCCACTTCCATAGACGACTCCTAAATTTATTTATCTAATCACATTAAGTATGTAGGAAACGATTGCCACATAATCATATTGCAAGTAACCAACTCTAGCATGTTCATTGCCCAAAATTTAAATTAACATCATTCCACTCAATACTTGATCCACGATACGAATCAAACATTCATCATTATACAAGTTCATGTTCAAATACCTATCGGATACTGTTGTAAAAATTATGATGAACATGAAGAGCTACATTCAAACTACAATATTATTGATATCTACCATAAAATTCTCTATCTACAACCACACTACAAGCTCATTGACAACTACTATGTAGTTGAAGGCGAAGTGCTACATTCGGATTACAAAATTATTTTAATCTACTATAAAATTCATTATCTACAACCATACTACAAGCTCATTGGCAAATATATGTACTCGAAGGCCTATAGGTATACCAACCACAATTTTCCTATATGTTCATCAAACTTATATACTTATAGGTACAACACACCATAGGTTCTCAGATGTTTTTTTAGACATTAACATACATACATACATATAGATAGATATTAATATTTTATAATAACTCTTTCAATAATGACCTGAAGGGGATCAACACTATCATCTATCATCAGATGCCATAAAGTGGATCGAAAGAAAATCAGGATAGCTTATTGGAGCCAAGGTTTTCATCACATATGATCTCAATTGTGAAGGCCACTAGGTGTTGTTACATTACTTTTGATATTATATCATAATTTAAATGCATTATTAATGTTGTCTAGGATGTTTTAGCATGAATTCTTCCCATTTGTTTATCAATCCAATTGGTTTTTGAATTTCATTTCAAATTTAGTTAGATTAACTCAACTCAGAATTACAAAATTTGATTCTCATCAAATCCATAACTTGAATGAAAATAGTTTAATCAAAATCTAGTTCAACGAGGTAACCTCATGGATATGAAGAAAAGCAATCACCGAGTATAGTAACATGTTGAATAATGCTAACTTTAATGTCAAAGTCAACAGGGACCCAAAAAAAAAATAGCAAAACCACAAGGTAGGTGCTTAGTATAAGGAATGAGAACAATCAATTGTAGGATCATGATAAAAGTTGAGTAAGGCATAAAAGGAAGAGAAAAAAGGAAAACTCTAATAATTTTCAGTAAACTTAAAATTTCAAAGGGTCAAAATTCATAAAAGGGTCCAAAACCTAAAATTTATTTATAATGTGAAATCCTTAAAAATCTTTTTTTTTTTTTTTTTTTTTTTTTTTTTTTTTTTTTTTTTTTTCGCATTTTCCATCCATTAATGGAAATATATTTTGGTGTTAAGTGTTCTTCTTTCTATCACATCCTTAGCATGTCAATGATTTTACAATGTAAGGTTTCACTACATTTTTCAATACCCAAATATGGAGTGGCCCTTGGTCACAACTACTTGTTGCAAGTTGCTCAAGGTTTATTACCTTATGGATAATCACTCCTCAGAATATCTCCATATAGGAATTATAATAAAAAGTTTATGTTTGAAGAATTTTTGATATGCGAGTATATTCCACCAATGGTCACGCCACTATCAAAGCCGTGATGACGTATAACACTTGAGGGCCTAGGTGAGCGATGTATTAATCTATCAAAAAAACACTTAGGTGATTCTATAAATCCTTGTCATAGCCATAGTTCACAAGGAGCTTAAATTTTACCATCTAAATGCCCTCATCATAACAAAACATTACTATAATAGAGAAAATTAATGACTTTCGCAAGTTTCAAATATGTTGATATAAATTGTTCCTTGATATAGTGTTGAGTCTAAAGGATCCTAGTTCAATTTATAATGGATTAGATTCTTATACATATTGGCAACAATAGGTTTTTGTGGTGTGAATAAGTTGAATAGAATGAAAATCGCAATATCCCATTGCCTCAAATCTACTAATAGACATAAAATTCACTGACAATTTATAACAATATTCTCCATCATCCATACTCCAAAATCCTAGTCTGGGTAAGGTTTTTTGGTGTGAAGTGATATATATGTTCCCTAAAAGTGTGATATAAAAGAAAAAATTTGAGGTTCATCATCCTCCACCTAACCTAGTTAGAGCACTTGGCTGCCGAGGTATATAGTGATAATGCGAGGCACCTAAGGTTCTAGAGCACTTAAAATTTCGAGATCCTTTAAAACCTTGATATATATTATTTGAAAGGTAAAAATAACAAAAGACACATTGATATATGATGAAGAAATTAGACATTAGAAGGATTTAAAAACTTTGTTTTTGCAATAATTTTTAAATATACTAATATAAAAGCTCCTCGACTGATTTTTTTGGCATGTGATGTGGAAATAATTGTAGAAGAACTAATTTTTTTTAAAGGTTAGATTGAAGGGACCTCCTATACACTAAAGCATAATCAAGGTATTGCACTAACAATATAAGTTATTTGGCAGAAGGCATACTTAGAGAGAAGTTTAGTTAAATCTATGGGTTGTGGTAGTTATGGTCAAAATATGGCATGCAGTTATTGGATATGAAAATTCAAATTATTGAAAACTTGAATTAAAAGAAGGTTCATTTTTTTTATATGTGGGTTAATGCAATCATCAAATAAAAATCTATTACATTAGTAAAAGCCAAGATGAAAGTGAGAAGTTCAAGTATAGTGTATCAAAATAGAGTATGCAACCTCAAAAATTAGGATATGAAATAAGTTCTAGGTTCAAATTGAGAAGGCAAAAGATATTTCATGAACGGGGTACAAAATTTTGAAGAATGAAAATTTTTTATGAGCTAACTATAGATATTTAGAAAAAAACTGTACTAAAGAAGAATATATTTATAGATAATATTTCAAAGAGGATTGATGTCTCCTATAGGTTTGTGCATACAAACTTGACATATATATGCGGTTGGTGTCTAGTGTAGGATGGTGCTTATGAATATTGTAATAATGGATTAGTACCTGCAAATAATTATCAATTAAAAATAGTCTTTTGGTTTTCTCCTGGAAGGATTTACATGTCAATTATTTGTTTCATGTTTTACTCATGATAATGATATTTCATGGTGCTTGAATGTCTTTAAAAAGTAACAAATGGAATATACTGGTTCACCCCACTGATATCTTTATGAGTCCAACTATTAGTATTATATAAGGTTCATTCATAAGAACTTAATTGATTTGAAGGTAGATTTTAGAGGGACAAATTGCCATTCAAGGTTATTCTTTATCAAACATAGCTCCACTTTATGATGGGAAATATTCTTTCTAGAATATATAGATGAGGACCTATATGATTTCCCATGTTGTTAATATTTAGCTTTATGTAATGCCCTGCACCCATATCTACCCAGGTAATCAGCTAACTGGGGTAAACATGTGATGAAGAGTTACTATGATATGATTCAACTCCCATTGTATCAGTTAAGTAAGTGGAACCAATGGAACATAGACAAACTAATCTTCTACACCTACAACAGAACCTGAAAGAGTCATCGAACCCATCCACGTGACCAGAGCTTGAGTCAAACTGACATTTTCTTACATTAAATCCTCCTTCATACCCTTTACATGGGCATGCATGTGACTAGCAACCTCTAGTCACTCTCACAACATGGCATTCCTACAACTAGGGATTGTTCTAGGTAGTTCTATGCCAACAACTTGAGCTTTTGTTCAACATTTTTAGTGTGAGGACTCGGGCCACTGCCTAGAACTCCATGAAACTTCCAGAACTCATAAGTAACATCAAATCAATGATACAAATGAAAATACTTGAACGAATACTTGACTCGACCCCTACTAGCCATGACAGCAATTTCATTAAACATGTCACAAATATGCATTTTAGATGTTTAACCAAAGGATCTAAGAAAAGGGGCATCAAACTTATCTAAGAATCACTAAGAAGGATTTTTTCCTCATCACAATAACTACATTATCATCTCCTAAGGCATATATTCATTGTAAATTCAATGATTAACCAGAACATGATGAGATCCATACGTTTTCACTGTCATAAGACTCACTCATATCCAATATATAACCAACAAAAATATCAAGGATATAATAGCCATATGAGCCACATTTAAACAAGTATATTTACCCATAAAATACCAAGGAGGAAGAGAGCTCTTATTAATGATTGCATAAGCTGACCAGGTATGGGACATCCATGAACCACCCAACCATATATTACCCTAAACCAAATATTTCTTTTATCCATTCACCCCTATGCTATATTCCAAGCATGAATGTGGGATATCTTAGAACAAATCAACCAAAACCATCCAGGGATTTCAAAGGCTTAACCACCTCAACCCTCAACCATTGATTCCACCTCACGGTCGAACATCACTAACCATCACCAGATTGGTCTCTACCCAAGTTGCCTATGGCTCTAGGGTGTTTGTTCCAACCAGGGTTTCGAGGAGTAGGAACTCAACCCATAGCTGCCACCGAGCTTCTAGAGCATTTATGCAACTGGGGCTTCCAAGAATACTAACTCAACCCACCAAGGGCTTCCATTGATTTTTTCCAACAAAAGCTTCCAGGAGTAGTAACGCAACCCAAGTTGTTACAGGGCTTCGAGATCGCTTGTCCAACCAAGGCTTCTAGGAACTAATAAATCAACCCACATTCAAAGGCTCAAGAAAACCAACTAGAACACAAAAGTAAAACCACAATACCATGGCTATCTAGGAAATGGCAAGGCTAGAAAAGACCACTCTCAATCTAGGAAATCCTTCATGGCAATGACAGATCATGACCAAGAAACCACATGCATATGACACGCATGACAGAACTAGTAAGGAAATCCTACATGAAAGTTAGTACCTACAAGAAACAATTGCTATAGTTGTTGATCCTAATGCCATCTTTCTCTTTCCTACTTTTCATTTTCCTTCCTTCTCCAAATCCAATGTATTGCACACTACTCCAAGAGTGCTCCAAGAAAACTCTAGGTGTCCAAGAGTATGAGAGAGAGAATAGAACGAGAGCCAAAATTGAACTGGAAAAAGTTTAATAAAAAACCTCTCAATTGATCCTCATAAGCCTTTTTATTAATGACGCCTTTATTTTCTTCATTTTCCATTATTTTCCTTGATTTTCCTCCTCATATGAAACCTTAGACCATTCACCTTCCTTTTCACCTATTTTCCATTATTTTCTTAAATAAATGCCAAATAATACTTCTTTGCCTTTCCAAATCCTCTTCAATTTCCTTTTCCAAATTCCTTTAGCCATAATAAACCACATGAACACCCACTAGAATGTTTTTCCCACCATTCAACTTGGAATACGTGTCCCATGACCCTGGTCTTATATTTTTTACATTTACTTTTAACCAGGGTTTTTACAAAACCCTCCCTTTTGCGATCAAACCATACTCAGTGTTCAATGACACCTACAACCAAGAAGACCATAGACAACCAAAACATATTTCCCATGAAGCTTTATAACACAACTCGTTGCAGTATTTGCAATGACATTCTGTTGAAAACATGACAACCATATTATTTACTAGAGCTTTATAACACAACTCATTATGGTATTTATGATAACAACCACATATACACTAATACACATTTCCTTCAACCAACAAATAATAATATTGTCTATGGAACTTTATAAATCCAGTGCAATATAATGTTTACAATAATATTACAAATAAACACATATACCCATTTTCTCAACCAACAAATAAAAGAATACAATGTTTGTGTCAAAATCAAGGGAATCCATATGATCACACCTCCACCATCATAGTAATACCAAGATCCACCTGCTTCTCAGAAATACCAGAATCCATTGTCAAAGTCAAAGTTGCATCCAATGTACAATCCTACAATCCTATGCTACTTTTCCTCTTAGTGAATAGTTATTGGCTCACTGTTCTAGGGCACACTCCCAATGTGCATATAATTCCATATGGAAATGGTAATGACCAAAAAAAATCCAACGTTGACTTTCGCTTCTCTACTACATAGTCCCTCGGGCAGCCTAGTCACTCCATGTCATGTAGTCACACACCTTTCAAGGTTTGTTGGCACCCCCATCCCAGGCATTCCATCCCTTGGAAAGGTTTCCTCGCATAGGAAGGTCAAAAACCCAAGGCATATCCCTATCTCAAAACCATCATATCGGTCATAGCATGTTCATGGAGATCAATGGACACTATTGGTACCAATGGCTCTACTCCTGAAGGCTTTTCCCAACATATTGTTGCTTGCTCCAATTCCTTTCACTACTAATGCTACTAATTCTTGCAGTTGGTTTCAACCATCCCAAACTAGGCATTGCATGCTTTCTTCTACCAAGCACATAATTTAAATTAGATCCAAAATAAATTTAAATAGACTCAAATCATACCTCATCGATAGCCTGTCAATAAGGTACATCACTTCTTGTCACAACATGTCAAATTAGTTTTTTTTTATTAAATCATCATGTACAAAGATATCACATATTTTTATTTTAAAACTCAGCCATCATAAATTAAGAATCATAAATCACATCAGAGTCATAGATCACATGCATAATCAAAACTAAAATAAAACATTAACACTTGTCCTTCAATTGGCCCTTTCTGTATGCACACTAGATTGGTTGCCACACCTCAAAAACAACAAGTGCAATCCCTTCAACCATGTACACATACACACAATGTAAAACACACACAATACATATAGCCACACTTGGCACACAACACAACACATAAGCCTACACCTAGTGTATGACACAATAAAATATAGACACATATACATGCGGTAGAACACAACACAACACATACACATACACATAGTACAACACAATGAATACACATTTCATGATACCATGACTACACAATGCACATACATAGTATCACATGCCCACAAAATGGCATGTACGACATGCACAAAATGCCATATGTACACCAATACCATATCTATAACATCTACATAGTACCACCTGTACACAACACCACCATCACACGATGTACACATAGCACATGTACACGAAACCATCTACACAACATGTACACAACACCACATTTATCCTGCTGCACCTATACAATGTGTACACAATGCCACATGTATGACATGTACATGACACAACATGTACGCATCACCACATGCACAACATCTACACAAAAGCACCTGCACAAAACACCACATGTACAAAATTCACACAACACCATATGTACATATCACATATCACTACATATAAAACATCTACATATCACCATATGTACACGTCACCCCATATACAACATGTACATGGCACCATCTATACCCAACACCAAATGTGGAATATGCACACAATATCATATATACAATAGGCACACAACACCATATGTAGAATTACTGAATATAAAATATGCACAACATATACACAATAGTAGCACTGTACAACCAAAACCACATTCTCTCTACCAAGCAACCTTGCCTCTAGTGTCTTATCCATGCTTCTCCCAGCATGCAGCAAATCACTCTACTTTAATTTCATTGATGTATTCCTCATCATAGCCTGTCCATGTAATAAACATAGACATAGTATACACACATAATATAAACTCATATCCACATAATAACCTCATAAACTTGTCAGGGCTACTCTTCCCCCTTGATTCCTCATAAGGCCATGAACCTCTTCATGCCATTCACATGCATAAGAAATCATTCCTCCACAAGAATGATACCTGAAAACCTTGTCGGACAGTGACATAGATACACAGATACATACATACGTTTAAAAATTTGCATAAATAAAACATTATCCTATTAGAAAATGACATACATGCATACATATATACATACACATATTAGCATTAAACAATCATAATTTTTTACGACCCTGTTAGACAATGACATAAATACATAAATACATATATAAATATAAATAATAGCATTAAACAATCATAATTTCTGACCAACATGGCATACAATGACATACATACATACATGTATACATATATATAGACATCATCATAGTCATAATCATAACATAATTTCTAGGTATCATAAGGTATAGGTTAAGAGAACTTCCTTTATCTGTGCAATGCATGCACAACATTGAGAACAATAGTTCCCCTCATAGCTAATACATATGACATTGTAAATCTATTTACTTTACCTTTACTGATTTCCTTGCTCATCATTGTACTTCCATTGTCCATTTAGAGAAACAGATTGAACTAATGTAACCAATTCTGATATTCTTATCCTCAACTACCCTTACTCATCCACCAATCTTCATTGAGGTCTTACATTACCTACTAGGTTTCATTTAGCTCGCCCTGAGCTCCTGTTGTAGTAGTTGCAACACCCTCCAGACTTTCGACCTGTTGTAGCATTTTTTGGTTTTGATAATATAGAATATTTGAAAAAATGTTAAGTTAGGATATGGACATAACAATAGTGAACAAAATGTTAGTAAAAGAAAATATCTTGATAATAATGTCCATATCAAAGAAAATGTTAGGTTAGATATCCTAAAAATAAAAACAAAAACAAAATGTTAGGTTAGAAAGAAAAGAAAACAAATAAACTCTGAAAGTGAGCAAGTCTAATTGCCACCACTCTATTTCTTCAAAATAATGGTTGTGTGTAGCTTGTTTTAAATGCCACAACCCATGATAGTCAGATAGTTTAATATTGACCGCTTCATGCTTTAAATTTCATCTTATAGGTAGAGAATAAAGATCCACCCAAACTATTTAATCTTGGGAGATCAGTAGTTGGATAGAGAATCATAAGGTGCTCATCAGTTTAGTCTGAGCCCTTGGAGGTTATAAGGGTAGATTTAGATAGTTTGTTTTTTTAAAGTAAAAAGAAAGGAAAAGGGTTTACTAACTTAAATGCACCCATTAATTGAAGAAGAATGATAGTATAAGCAAAGGGTAAGTAGAGAAAGGTTGTAGAAGTTTGATTATTCGTTGGCCTCAATGTACATTTATCATGTTTCACCATATGTTTTTACGTCCATGATTCAATTACACAAAGCAAATGAAGGACTAATTTACTAATTTCATCCCCATTCATTCCTATATCTACTAATTTCCCCTTTCCCCACCTTAATACATTCAAAATCATTCATTTTCCATAAAAATCCCTTTTCCCAACATTAAAACCCTTTTTACCTAGGAAAAGTAAAAATCCCATGTAAAATTCCTTTTTGCCATGTAAAATCCTTTTTAACATGAAAATCCCACAAAATATGTTTTACCCTAAGTATTATGCATACATGAAAAGAAAATAATCCCATGATAAGGCATTATACTTAGTATTTTCCACTTTCTGCCTACAATTCCCTTTTCTGCCTAAATACATCCTTTTCGCGTGTATTTTCACTTTTTCGCTCATATTTTCATATTAACACTAACTTATGTATTAAACCCCTAAAATCCATTTTCCCATATATTATTAACTCCTTTAATAAAATATCCCGAAAACCCTTAGTTTCATAACAAAACTATGTATTTTAATATCTCATCGCAATATTGTTGCATCGCAAGCCTGTCATATGCATGCTCCTTTCCTCGATTGCAATATGCGATCAACAAAGGACCTAGACCTGACCAAATATATAGTATAACTCATTGCCATATCGCATCTTCCCTTATCGTAAGTCCCACTAATAGAATAACCCTCCACCATTGTGATCTCTGATTGCGTTGCGCGATGGACCTCATCACATAGCATATATCATTTATTCCCATGCCATGTTTGGTGCCTATCGCATGCCTTTGTGATGGGCTGTCCCCCACTAAACTGCGATTGTGATATGCGATTAGCCTAGACTCGATATCATTATACACCCGCATTCATAAAATTTCAAATCCGTCATATGTGTTTTGCAAAGAATTTCTTTGTTAAATCATATTTTATGATTTTAACGAAGAAATAACTAAACCTTCGTTTAACCATAAAACACTGCTAATCTGGGTTTTAAGCCATAATATAGCCATTACCGCCATATTTAATCATTCATACCCGCCATACTACTCCTTCGCTCCATTATCGTGTGATTTAATCCATCCAAATCCAACGACCCTCGGCGATTTTGGGTACACTCTCTGTATGGGCATTACCCACCCGAAAAGTGGTTTTCCACTGATTTCCCTTGCTATGTGTCAAGCTCAGATCATTTTGGGTGACCCTTTCCAAAACTACCTACATTTCATAAGCAATGCGATGAAACCCGCCTTCTACAAAATGACAAAATAGTCACTGTTCACTTCGCATTGTATTTTAAAAGGAAAAAAAATTTCCTGTTTAAACGCCAAAATGACCATTTTCCTTTGTTTTGCCTGTTTTATATAGCGAAGCCTCCATAAGCCTCTGTGACCATATAAACCATCGTTTTACCTTCCAAAATGCTATGGACTCCTTCCAATATCCTTTCAAGCTCAAAAAGCCATTGATGTCCTTCTTTGTCACCTCTATTTTTCTTAATAATTTTTGTGTTTTGCAGGTAAAGCTTATGTTCCAGGATTACAAAGAAAATCCTGTGCATAGTTTGAAGACAAATATGAAGATTATTTCACAATACTTTGCCATGTAACATAAATTCAAAAGGATTTACTATTGAAAAACACAGTAAAAACCTAAAAAGCACTGTAAAGATAAAAGGAAACAATAAAGGTTACTCAATAGGGTTAAATGAGATTTACAAAGTTTAAAGGGTATCAAATGAAAGATCAAACTAAATAAATCAACTAGCACAAAGGATAGAAATGATTTAGCAGCTTAAAGGGCAAAATATTAGACAAACAAAGCAAGCACAACCTAAATAAAAGGGACAACAAGAAGCAATTCAATAGCTGCCCCTATCTTCTTCCATGAAGATCCTTTCCTTTCCTAGAAAAAATCTTAATCAGTTTTAGGATATTTCCTAGTTTTACTATTATATAAATAACTCCCTTCTTGAGATGTTATAGGTTGTGATTTCAAGATTCATAGTTCATTGCTTGTAAAGTCTTGATTGTTAATACTACTTTGAACCTAGAAGCCACCTTTGAAGGAAGCTTTTGCAGACGTTTGATATACTCAGTCTTTCTGGCGCCTTAATACAAAGTAGAGGATTCTGAATCTAGTTTTACACAGTTTTGTGTTATCCTATAAGTTTTTCCATTTATCAACCATTGTGTTTTTCTTCATATGCTTATGACTTATAGAGATATCTAGGTAGGAATAATTGTGTCTCAATGACTTCCTATAAGCTCATGAAGTGATCATCTATTAAGAGAATGGATTAATGAACTGTCTGTTTAGCTAATCCTCTCTAATCAATAAATCATAAGCATCTTGTGTAAGTATTAAGTATACTGCCTTGAACCTTTGGAACGTAGTTTAGAAGGTTTTCCAACTTATGATTATTCTATTTTATAGTTTGGAAACAGTGATAATCATATCTTTTGTTGTCTTTAACTCACCACTATTTTTAATCTATATAACTGTGTAATGCTTTGTAGCAGCCCTTCGTTGAAGTGTTTCTACATCTGTCTTGATTCATTGGTCTTCCAAAAACTTAAACCAAAAACCCCAAAACAATTATTTTAGATGCTCTGGCGTTAGTATTTGACCTACTACTATCATAGAGCAACAACATCAGACTGGCGTCGTTGCTGGGGAATTCAAATTTCATTAAATTTTCCCCTGGGATAATGACATTCATTCGTTCTTTTCCTTTAAAGGTGATTAAAGATTTAGAAAGGTTAAAATCATTCACCATGGCAACTCCACACTCCTAAGCTGGCACCTTATAAACATACCAGATCTTATTCAAAAGCTGACATAGTTAAACCTATGCCAGATACTGAAAGGCTTCTTAGAAAAGCTAGTTCTAAAAGGGGACAGCACCGATCATCATCTTCTTCCTCTTCAGTCCTACAGTCTGAAGAAGTAGAATCATTTGACCCCTATAGTAATATCCCCTCTAATCCTGATTACTCCCATTTATCACCTAGGATTGTTGAACTTCTAAATAGAGGAGTTGATTTTAAGTCAACCTACCTTATTCATTCATTAGAATCTCATCCAATACCCACACTCCCACCACGATCATCTAAAATTGAATCTGAGTTGGGTGTTGATCTACTAGAGTATAAACCCACAGATTTTATATCCCCTACCACCTATCCATTTCCTTCCATTTTTTACCGACCTGAAGCTTCTTCTTCTAAAAAATCTGAGGATACTTTCTCTATATATATACCAATCCTCTCTTTGAAATAAAAGAAGGTATTCCTTTACAAGTCCCAAAGCTAGTTCATAAGAATCCTTTGAAGTCTTTCAGGAGATATCCTCCTCCTTCACCTCCAACTAGTTTATCAACCCCTAAATCACCATCTTCTTCCTCAACTTCTTCTTATTCATCCTCTACATCCACACAAACACCTCATACTACACATGGATAACCTCATACACCTCAAGCATCTCATATACCTCAAGCACCTCATACACCACCTACTGTCATGGCTTTCTGACCTATTGTACAGGCCAGATATGATGCCTTAGTCTTACCTAATAACCTTGATGCATTCCCAGTTGGATACTTAAAATACCTTCCCATGTACAATGGAGAACTGGTCCCTCAGTTGAAGACCATCTTCAAGGTTTCCTAGACTATGAGATTGTTTATATAGTCACTTGAAGAAAATGTGAGGATTTGGTTTAGACAGTTACCAGCATCTACCATTAGAAATTGGGAAGAGCTTACAAACATATTTAAAAATAAATGGGGTGTGAAAAAGGATTCTCTTTGCTTCCTGACATAATTTGAAGAGCATAAAAGGAACTTTGGTGAACCAGTATTAGATTTTATCAAAAGATTCAATAAACTCTATCACAAAATGCTTGCTAATTGTAAGCCTCCAGTAGCAGCAGCTAAGTCAAGATTTTCTAAATCTTTTGATGATGACTTTGTTGTTATGCTACAAGAGATAACTTCAAGAACTCTTGAAGATATGCAAACAAACACTATAGAAGTAGAAGCAAATAGGGCAGTCTCCACTTCTTTAAAACTTAAGGAAGAAAAGGCCCAAAGAAAACTCAAATATGTTCAAGAAGCCTCTAGTTCCTTTAAGGATAAATCGAAGACTCAAAAGTAGATGAAATAACATCTCCTCTTAGAATCCTATCAAATAGGACTTCAAATATTGAGACCCACCATAGAACAATACAACAAATAGTTACTAGACCTCAAAACTAGAATCAAGGTCATTACAAAAGAAATCCATCACTACAAATTCTTCAGAGACCTAGTAATGATCAACAAGTTCCTACTCCTGATAAATGACCAACAACCTAATGATAATACCATGACAATTACTGAAGATATTAATAGTATGGATTCTTCTTCTAATCAAACAATCATCATTCCTCTCTAACAATAGAATCAGGTTCAGGAAGACCAGGAATCTTCACATGTCTCTAAATATCATGCTTTCTCTGAATTTTTAATTGCAGAATTAAATAAGAGTTATGATCTTAGGCCTAGTCCTAGTCCTAGGAGACCTCCAAAGGAAACTCTGGTAATTGAACCACGTACCAAAACTGCTGAAGCTAAAAAAACTCTTATTCAGCATTTAGATCAGTCAATTGATACTACCCAAGCTGGTAAAAACATTTTGACTACATTTAAAGTTGAAAAAGAATTAGAGAGGGTTAAGATCCGAATTCTAGTGTCAGAGCTTTCTAAAAACCTTGGTTACAAAAGTAAAGTCACAAAATGGATTCAAAATAGCTCGGTTGATGCTAAAGGCGATGCCATAAGTCTGTAAGATGAAAAACCAATAGTAGTTTTTGGCCCTAGTTCAAATATGATAGATGAGGTAGTGCCTCTTTTCTATGTATCTCTTAAAACAAATGACTTCATGTTGTATAATTGTATGATTGATTCAGGAGCATCACACAACCTTATGCCAAAATCTATCATGGAGATCCTACCATGACCTGTACACCTTTGATTCTAAAAAGGTGCCCTGTTTAGGATTGATCAAGGATCTAGTGGTTACTCTTGCCCAAATCCCAATGAAAAGTATAGTACTTGATATTGTTGTCACAAATATCCCTCGTAGGTTTGGAATGCTCCTTTCTAGGTCTTGTTGTGCCAAATTAGGGGGAGCTCTACAGATGGATATGTCATATGCTACTATTCATGTTTATGGAGGAGAGAAATTAAGATTATATAAAGAGATAAGATTTATACATACTGTTTGTAAAACTAACCAGCCAAGGAACCATCTAGTTTATGCAATAGATCGAGAATTTGGTTGTTTTCAACTCACTTCAAACCAACATAAAACTCAAGTCCAAATTGAAGAGGTAGTTGAAAGTCTTGAACCAAACCAAACTGGTATTTGGAAAATGTTCCTTGATGGCTCTTGCACAAAAGATGGGGCGGGAGTTGGAGTAGTTTTAATTTCACTTGAAAAAGAAAACATAACCCAATCATGTAAATTAGATTTTGAAGTTACCAATAATTTTGCTAATATGAAGCCATCCTTTTAGGATTGCAACTAGACAAAAGCTTAAAAGTTCAAAATTTGAGTGTTTTTACTGATTCAGAGCTTATTTTTAAGCAAGTAAGAAATGCTTGCCAAACCAAGCAACCAAGACTTAGGTCCTACCGAAATGAAGTATGGGATTCAGTTGAAAAGTTCTTTGATGCTTTTAATTTAACTCATATTCCCAGAGATCGGAGTATATATGCAGATGCCTTAGCTGTCTTTGCTAGCTCTTTCAAATTTCCTAATCAAACTGATGTAATCTATCAGATACAAGTCAAATATAGGCCATCTATCCCAGATAATCTGAAACATTGGCAAATATTTGAAGATGATGAACATCTGAAATCATTTCTGCAGGTAATAGCTGATTTTTCACTTCTACAAATTGATGAAGATAGAACTGAAATAAATGAAAATGTAGATGGAAATGATACTTCAAATTTTAAATCCCAGATTGCTAATCATGACATTATTCAATTATCCAACAATCTTATTCCAAAAGAACTCATTCCTTTAGAAAAATTGTTTGATCAAAATGATGTCCTCCAAAACCCTCAGTGCATTTCTTCAGAAGATGACATAGAAGAGATTAATATTGGAATTGATCAAGATATCAAAAACATCAAATTATCTACATCTCTAGACCCTGAGATCGAAGATCAATATCTTAAGTTACTTCAAAACTATAAGGATGTTTTTGCCTGGACTTATGCTAATATAAAGACCTATGATACTTCTTTAATACAGCATAAGAATCCTTTGAAACCAGAAGCAAAACCTTATCAAAAGAATCTTAGAAGGATAAATCCAGCCCTTCTACTAACTGCAGGAAAGGATATTAAGAAAATGCTACATGCTCGGATCATCCGGCCTCTTAGATATTTTAATTGGGTTGCAAATCTAGTTCCTGTTAGAAAGAAAATTGGAGAAATAAGACTCTGTATGGATTTTAGAAATCTAGAAAAAGCATCATTAAAAGATAATTATCCTTTGCCCAAAATGGATCAGTTGCTTCAAATGGTTTCAGGAGCACAAAGAATTTCTATGCTTGATGGTTTTTCAGGTTACAATTAGGTTAATGTTGATAAAGCAGACAAAGAGGAGATGCTAGGATGCCATTTGGATTAACCAATGCTGGAGCAACTTTTCAGAGAGCTATGGACATAACTTTTATGGGTGGTAAATATATTTGTGGTTATTTATCCTGATGACATAACTATTTTTCTAAATCTAACCAGAAACATTTAAAGCACTTGATGAAGTTTTTTGACAGGTGTAGAAAATTTGGAATATCATTGAACCCTTAGAAGTCCTTGTTTGTTGTCAATGAAAGAAAACTATTGGGCCATATTATTTCAAATGATGGAGTAGTAATTGATCCTAAATGAGTATCTACCATTGAATCATTGACCTTCCCTAGAAACAAGAAGGAGATTCAAGAATTTCTAGGCAAGATTAATTTTTTAAGGAGGTTTATTCCAAATTATGTAGAGATTGTAAAAGATATAACTGACATGCTTCGAAAGGGCCATGAATTCAAATGGACTCCCACTTCTAGGCATGCATTTGAACAAATAGAAAAGGCTATCTCTGAAGCTCCCACCTTAGCTAGCCTTGATTATACTAAGCCATTTAGTATTTTCTCTTTTGTGTCTGAAACAACCCTTGCTACTGTTCAATTATAGAAAAATAAAGATTCTCGTGACCAACCCATAGCCTTTTTCAGCAAGGCTATGAGAGATGTTGAGCTTAAGTATGACGTAATTGAGAAGCAAGCCTATGCCCTCATTCAAGCCCTAAAGTCATTCAGGATGTATGTTCTACATTCACCTATTACTGCTTATGTCCCTAACAATGATGTGAAGATTGTCCTAACCCAAGCAGACACTTATGAGAAAAGAGGTAGATGGATCACTCAAATTTTGGAGTTTGATCTAACTAACAAGATTACCAAGCTAGCAAAAGCTCAAGGATTAGCTAAGCTTCTAGCTGAATCCAACTGAAAAGTACTTGGAATCAATTTTGTTTTAGAAATTCAAGGGAAGAATCCACAAGAACCTCTACCTTTAGAGCAGATTAGTCCTATACACATTGATGAAAAATTCTTGTTGTCTAACTCGTCTCAATATATTTTAAATTTCTTGATTCATTTTGAGTGTCCAGCATCATTCTCCAAAACCCTGTGTAAAACCCTTAAGTTGAAATCAGTCAAGTACTGCATTATAAATGCAAATTTATACTGGAAAGATCCACTAAATATTTTGTTATTATGTTTAACAGAATCAGAAATTGAAGGAATCATTGATCAGTTTCATACAGGATTTTGTGGGGGACATTATGCTTGGAGAGCAATAGCATACAAAATTCTAAGGGGATGATTTATTGGCCCATTTTGTTCTTACAAGTAGGGGCAAAGTTTAGAGGTTGTGTTCCTTGTCAAATGTTTGCTAGTAAACAAAAATTAGCAGCTCTTCCACTCATTCCATTAATAGTTTCAGAACCTTTTTCTCAATGGGGATTAGATTTTATTGGAGAGATTCACCCCACTTCAAGTAACTAGCATAGATGGATCCTCACTGCAACATACTACTTTACTAAATGGGTGAAAGAAATTCCAGTCATAAATGCTACTGATTCAGTAGTAATTAAGTTTATTGAGGAGAATATCTTATCTAGATTTGGTTGCCCAACTCAGATTGTCACTGATAACGTAACACCATTTTCAAGAGTTAAATTGATTGACTTTTGCCAGAAATATCAGATTTTGTTACATAATTCAACTCCATACCACCCTCAAGGTAATGACCATGCAGAATCATCCAACAAAAGCCTGGTGAAGGTAATCAAAAAGACCCTAGCTGATCATAAGAAGAGTTGGGATTCACATTTGATTTATGCAGTGTGGGAAAACAAAATTACTCCAAAGAGATCAACTGGCAAATTTCCTTTTCAGTTAGTCTATGGGAAAGATGCAATCTTCCCTACCAATTTGGCCATCCCTATTTTAAAATTCCTACAAGATTCAACAGACGAACTTGATGATTTTTCAAGAAGGATAAATAAGATTATTGAACTTAATGAAAACAAAGATGAAGTTCAATACAAATTGACGAAATATCAGAATAAGATGAATACCATGTTTGACAGAAGAGTCAGGGAAAGGGAATTTAAGGAAGGTGATCTAGTTCTAACATGGGATGACAGGACAGAAGAGAAAGGCAAGCATGGAAAATTTGACAATCTATGGTTCGAACCTTTAGCAATTGCTGAAGTGATGGTAACAATACTTTTGTGCTACAAAACCTTGAGGGGCTATATTCCACTTATCCTATAAATGGAAGGTTTCTCAAACACTACATTCAGTACTAAGAAATTGAAATAGCTTTCATTGCAAACACTCTAGTTTTCTTTACTTTTAAAGATGTCAGTGTGATTTTTCTTACAGCAAGTACTCCATAGCCTGAGGAGAAGGCACATGGATCTACAGGTTCTCTGCATTGTATAGGAGAAATCAGTCCCTAGTTGCAGCCAATGTTGTAGCATTTTTTGGTTTTGATAAGATACAATATTTGAAAAAATGTTAAGTTAGGATATGGACTTAACAATAGTGAATAAAATGTTAGTAAAAGAAAATATCTTGATAATAATGTCCATGTCAAAGAAAATTTTAGGTTAGATGTCCTAAAAAATAAAGACAAAAAGAAAATGTTAGGTTACAAAGAAAAGAAAACAAATAAACACTGAAAGTGAGCAAGTCTAAATGCCATTACTCTGTTTCTGCAAAATAATGGTTGTGTGTAGCTTGTTTTAAATGCCACAACCCATGATAGTCAAATAGTTTAATATTGACTACTTGATGCTTTAAATTTGATGTTATAGTTAGAGAATAAAGATCTGGCCAAACTGTTTAATCTTGGCAGATCAGTAGCTAGGTAGAGAATCATAAGGTGCTCTTCAGTTTAATCTAAGCCCTTCGAGGTTATCAGGGTAGATTTAGATAGTTTGTTTTTGTGAAATAAAAAGAAAGTAAAAGGGTTTCCTAGCTTAGATGTACCCAGTAAGTGAAGAAAAATGATAGGATAAGCAAAGGGTAAGTAGAGAAAGGTTTCAAAAGTTTGATTATTCATTGGAATAAATGTACATTTATCATGTGCACCATATGTTTTTATGTACATGATTCAATTACACAAAGCAAATGAAGGACTACTTTACTAATTTCATCCCCATTCATTCCTATATTTACTAATGTCCCCTTTCCGCACCTTCATACATTCAAAATCATTCATTTTCCATAAAAATCCCATTTCCCAAGGTCAAAACCCTTTTTACCTAGGAAAAGTAAAAATCCCATGTAAAATTCCTTTTTTCCATGTAAAATCCTTTTTTACATGAAAAACCCACAAAATATGTTTTACCCTAAGTATTATGCATATATGAAAAACAAATAATCCCGTGATAAAGCATTATACTCGGTATTTTCCCCTTTCTGCCTATAATTCCCTTTTCCACTCATATTGCTTATATTTTCCCTTTTCCGCCTAAATACACCCTTTTCATGTGTATTTTCACTTTTCCGCTCATATTTTCATATTAACACTAACTTAAGTATTAAACCAGTAAAATCGCTTTTCCCATATATTATTAACTCTAATAAAATATCCCAAAAAATGTTAGTTTTATAATAAAACTATGTATTTTAGTATCTCATCACAATATTGTCACATCACAAGCTTATCATATGCATGCTCCTTTTCTAGATTCCAATATCCAATCAACAAAGGACCCTGACCCAACCAAATGTATATTATAACTCATTTCCATATCGCATCTGCCCTTATCCCAAGTCCCACTAATAGAATAACCCTCTACCATTGCAATATCTTATTGCGATGCGCGACAGACCCGATCACATATCATATATCGTTTATTCGCATGTCCCGTTTGGCACCTATCACATGCCTTTGCGATGGGCCATCCCCCACTAAACTACGATTGCGATATGTGATTAGCCTGGACCCGATATCATTATACACCCACATTCATAAAATTTCAAATCCATCATATGTGTTTTGCAAAGAATTTCTTTGTTAAATCGTTTTTTATGATTTTAACAAAGAAATAACTAAACCTTCGTTTAACCATAAAAACACTGTTAATATAGGTTTTAAGCCATAATACAGCCATTACCACCATATTTAGTCATTCTTACCCTCCGTTCTACTCCTTCGCTCCACTATCGTCCTCTCTAATCCATCCAAATCCAACAACCCTCGGCAATTTTGGGTACACTCTCGGTATGGGCATTACCCACCTGAAAAGTGGTTTTCCACTAACTTCCCTTGCTACGTGTCAAGTTTAGATCATTTTAGGTGACCCTTCCCAAAACCACTCACGCTTCATAAGTGGTGTGATGAAAACCACCTTCCACAAAATGACAAAACAATCACTCTTGACTTTGTGCTGTATTTTAAAAGGAAAACTGTTTTTCCTGTTTAAATGCCAAAATGACCATTTTCCTTTCTTTTTCCTACTTGATACAGTGAAACCTCCATAAGCCTCTGCAACCATATAAACCATCATTTTACCTTCCAATATGCTATGGACTCCTTCCAATAGCCTTTCAAGCTCAAAAGCCATTGATGTCCTCCTCTGTCACCTCTGTTTTTCTTAATAATTTCTGTGTTTTGTAGGTAAAGCTTCTATTCCAGGCTTACAAAGAAAATCCTGCGGACAGTTTGAAGAAAAATATGAAGATCATATCACCATACTTTGCCATGTAATATAGTAAAAACCTGAAAATCATTGTCAAGATAAAAAGAAACAATAAAGATTACTCAACAGGGTTAAATGAGATTTACAGAGTTTAAAGGGTATCAAATGAAAGATCAAATTGAAGGAATCAACTAGTGCAAAGGATACAAATGATTTAGCAGCTTAAAGGCCAAAATATAAGACAAACAAAGCTAAGACAACTTGAATAAAAGGGAAAACAAGAAGCACTTCAATAGCTGTCCTTATCTTCTTGCATGAAGAACTTTTTGTTTCCTAGAATAAATCTTAATCAGTTTTAGGATATTTCTTAGTTTTATTACTATATAATTAACTCTCTTCTCGACATGTTATAGGTTCAGAGTTCAAGATTCATAGTTCATTGCTTGTAATGTCTTGACTGTTAATACTACTTTGAACCTGGAAGCCACCTTTGAAGGAAGCTTTTGCAGACATTTGATGTACTCAGTCTTTCTAGAACTTTAATACATGGAAAAGGATTCTAAATCTATTTTTACACAGTTTTGTGTTATCCTGTAAGTTTTTCGAGTTATCAATCATTGTGTTTTTCTTCATATGCTTATGACTTATAGGGATATCTAGGTAGGAATAATTGTGTCTCAATTACTTCCCGTAAGGTCCTAAAGTGATCATCTATTAAGAGAATGGATTAATGAACTGTCTGTTTAGCTAATATCCTCTAATCATTAAATCATCAGCATATTGTGTAAGTATTAAGTATAGTGCCTTGAACATTTGGAACATAGTTTAAAAGGTTTTCCAACTTATGATTGTTTTGTTTTACAATCTGGAAACTGTGATAATCATATTTTTTGTTGCCTTCAACTCGCCACTATTTTTGATCTATATCACTGTGTAATGCTTTATAGAAGCCCTTTTTTGAAGCATTAATATAACCAAAAGGATTAATTACTTTAATTCTACATCTTTCTTCATTCAATGGTCTTCCAAAAACTTAAACCAAAAACTTAAACCAAAACCCCCAAAACAATTATTTTAGATGCTCTGGAATTGGCACCTGAACTACTACTATCTTAAAGGAACAACGTGGCATATGCTCGATTTCAGAGCCTTCATTGGTCTTGTACATTGTTGTCGCAAACACTAAGACTGATTTCATGTATACTATTGGAGTTTTTTGGTCCCATTCGTTACTTAGGAAAAATGTCAAATTTTTGCATGTGGGATGTCGCATCAAGTGTAAAATATAATTTTGGTGATTTCAAGGGTCCATCTTTGTGTTTATGAGTTTTCATAACCATATAAACACCTGTCATGCTCATTCACAAATATTTTAGCAGTGTTGTAGAAGTGTCATCATGGTCATCGTAAAGTGTATCTATGGTGGCGTACTTGTCGTAATTGGTCATAGAGCGGTCACACATAGGAAAATGTATTGTTTATGGGTCTTGGGTGATCTATGTTGTTGATTTATCAAGTATTCTAAGTGTTAGATCATAGTCAAACCTTTATCACTTCACACATTAGCCTCATTGGTTTAACACTTAACCATTTCCAAAGAGGCTTCCCAACCTAGCGACTTGACCTCACATGGCCTACCTAGAGTGCACATTGCATAGTTCCAGTCCTCTAGCTATGAAATTGATCTTTGATTCTGCACAATGCATAGTTCCTACCTCTCAGGACTATTGCACTGCACAATTCTTGAGCCCAAGAGATCGCCTTCACCTCCAGAATTATGCAATCCTCTCAGCTAGCCTGGCCTTCACTATACATTTCACAAGCACAATACCCAAGTTCTCTCCCTAAGGCTTTGAAATTCACAATCCCACAATGGAAAAACATTCCAAGCATCTAAAAACTATGTATAATTCTCCCACAATGACCATCGCTTTAACATTTCCCAATGGTTGCCAAAACTTCACAAGCCTCTTCCTCAACCCAGCCTGAACCATGCATTGTGCAATCTCAGGCCTCAAGACTAAGCCCTGGTTGCTAGAACTATGAAAAGCATAGATAGTGGGGCCCCCTTCCAACCTATCACCTAGCTCCGACTCATGAAATAGATCTGAATTCATCATCTTTGGCTAAGAGGGTTTTAGGTTGATGTCATCTCATCATGTCAAGATAATGAAGAAGGAGATGAAGGAGGAATAAATAAAAAAGACAGTCTTATAGCTAAGCATGCAAGTTGTTCTATCGAGGAAAAGAAAGGGACACCAACTCACGACTGCAACTCAAGACTTGAGATAATTAAAGATTCCTACCATCAAGCCATGAGGAGGTAGAGGACAAAATCATTCTCAAGTGGACATCATTCACATTAGCAACAGTGGCTTGACATTACCACATCATCCAAGCAGTTCATATTAATAATGAAATGTCATACTTGTCATGAGTTTTCAGATGCCACATCACCATTCTGGACCATGTATAGTGTATTCAAAATGTATTGTGAAGCGGAAATCCAAAGGACACATATGTATTAAGGAGAGTCATATACACTGAAAAATCATAGGAGGTCAAATATTCATGAGGGTAGTTAAACAGTCACAAGGAGGGGAAGCATCACCCCTTTGGTTATATATACTTCATCATTGTATGAGCAAAGGACTTTTCACCTTGGGTCCTCCCACAAGGCATTAGAGAGATCAGCTAGTTCATTAAGAAGGAAGGAGTGGTTTCAATGTCCCACTATTGGGGCTAGTGATGTACATTGTTAGCATGTGCCTTCAAACTTTTAATTAATAAAATAAGCCTTCAAGGCCAACACATTCGTTATGCATGGACTATGAGTGTTTGTAAAGCTATTACGTGGATGCTTATATTTCATGTTTTCTTTCCCATGTGCTAAGGTAGGTGAGCTATTTCGGTTATTTTAGTACTTATATTTTTGAGAATGTATTGTAATAGTTGTTATTTTTGTCCTATCCTTGTGGACTATTCCACAGGATATTAGACAAATATTTCTTTATTTGTTGGTTGTAATGACCATCGTATCCATTATGGACTATTTCGTTGGATGTTAGAAAGACCCTTTTGGTTCATGTGTGTCTCTTCTTGGGTGGTGCTACTACCTCTCACTTAGAGGCTTACTTCACTCCCTGCCTCTTTACCATAGAATAACTTTCACATAGTTGCAATTGAACACTCACCAGGCACATCTTCTTGATTTTCAAAGGCACCATTACATCCCTCTCTCGTGTTGACACATCGATCCAATGAATATCTTTGAGATATATGAGAACCAGGCCAATATTTTGGATCAGAATCCTACACCAAATGGTGTGAGGTCTAATTGGGAGATCACATCGATAAGGCACCTTTGATGAGAAATTGCTAGTACCGTCAGCATTGGCAGTAAAAGGAGGGCCAGATGACAAGTTGTACCCATTGTATCTCGTTTCAATCTCTTATCTAAAATGGCTCATTCACAAATCTTACTCCCAGGTTGTTTCTCTAATTTTTCTGTTTATAAGTTTTCAATCCCTGATGAGCCTCTTGATCAATTGTCCCACTAAAAGTTCAATGGAGAGGACGAAACACCTAGAACCGAGTAGATTGTTGATTTTCTTAAATTTTGTAAATCTTACGAAATCGATCATGGCTAATTTGCTTGTTTTCTTCTCTTCCTCACCCTTGAAGGTCGTGTTAATCGATGGTGTCATACCTTTCCACCTACTTCCATTCATTTCGTTCGTCACTTCCTCAACAAGTTGCATCAAGCGTCCGGTACGTATAATTATTGAGATGCTCGTAAAATAATCAATCTCTTAAGAATGAATCATAATGAATTAGTTGCTGAATTTTATGATCAATTCCTTCACCTTTGCTATGAAATTCTAGAAGAATATATGAATTTTGATTTCTTTAAACAAGTTTTTAAGTACTTGGTTCTTATCGCTTCACATAGTGAACCTGAACCCCCTGGTTTTCCTAGTCCCCCAACTCTTCTGGATCATGAGACACTTTGATTTTGAAGGAGGTACCTACTACTCCTTTTGTGCCTTGTCCACCTCCGTTTCCAATCCCAATGTGGGTGCCTCTGTGTGATATAAATAAAGATAATAAATCTACAAATCAAATTCCTAATCCACCTTCTCATTCTTCGTTTTATTTTTAGGATTCAGATTCAATGGATGAAATTTGAGAATGGCTCATGAATCCTCTAAAGAAGACTAACTCCTCCATTCTACAAGATATTCTCACTGTTCATAGTTCTAGTCTCGAATCTGATCTAGATTTTTGTTATCCTCTATCATCTACATGCCATGACTCATTGTACCATGACCCACTCAATCAGTCATCTCCACGAGCTAGTTTTTCACACTCTCTTGATTTTCACGCTATTGATCCAAATTTCGATCAGGCACAAGGTAGTCACATTACATAGGTAGAGAAGAAGGAAAGTGGAGATTCTTTCAATCTTTCAACTATTTTTCAGAATCCTTGATGTCAAAAAAGTATGCTCCCATTCTTAGATGATTCTCATTCTTCTAATCTCTTTAGTGAATCAAATGCAATCAATTCTTTCAATCAATTCATAGCCTCAGGAAACAATCATTCAAATGATGATGATTTTATTGATGTACATGATCATGATTTCCCAGGTGTAACAAGTGATCTCTTGGTTTCTCATGAAGATTTAACTTTGGATCTAGAATCCAATTCATTCAAATAAGATGTGCTTATCGAATCTCCCTCTACATCTCACTATCCCTTGTACTCTACTGCCAGTGATGCATCTACTTGCAACTGGGGTACTCCATGTTCTTCAAGTCCATCATGTGATCAGTTAACCTCTAAATTGGCATAAGTTAGTGAGATTATCCATGATGCAAATGAAAACAATCAGATATTTAAGTACTCTTCCCATTCCTCATCTTCCCTCCACTTTCATGAGGACAACACTTCAAATCATCTTTGTCATGAAAATTCCTCGACTAATTTGTCCTTGAATTTTCGATTAGAGGAACCTTTCAACTTGAGTAATCTGGTTACTGAAGTTGAACAATATGGTCAAACTACTAACAAATATGGCTACCATCCGATGAGAAGTGGGTTTAATAAAACTAGTAGTAACAGCGACCTTCACACCATGCATGATCCGGTACAATATTTAAAATGTTATTTTACAATTCTATAAAGTTACGAGACCTACTAGGAAATCGAGGCACTTCGACTTTCGTTGGTGGTTATGTTAGGATCTCGCGACACTGGTAAGCCCCTTGAACTAAGTCACATCAGGTTTCTCCCGCACGGTCCTTGTTTTTCATGTTTTCACTCGACGAAAATTTCCTCTTGAGAAATTTCCAGTACCTTAGATGTGATCGTTCAATTTTCCAAGGTTTACCTCTGACTAAATTCATGAATATTTTCCAATTCATTCATCTTCATGCAAATCTCTCCTAGCAAACTTGAGTTTGGAATGTGTATCTCTCATAGAGTCATGGAATTCCAAATTTGATCATTCCAAATACCATATTTGACTAAAGGAATCGTATCTCTCAGGTTAATTTCATGATGAGCAGCTCTTGGCTTTCCATTGAGGTATCATATCACAAAGCTTGTTATTCATCACACATAAGATCCTCTTCAGTGATAATGAATGCATGAGTTATCGCATGAATCAAGTTCTTCTCCATTCATCGTGTCTTGACTGGTTTCATGTATTTGTTGTGATGACATCCATTTTAAATTCTTTTCATGATTATGATTCTTGCACCATTTATCACTAGTTAGAGGAAAACAGTGTGTCACATTAGGCTTGCGAAGAACTTGATTCCATTGTTCAAAGAATTTTTAGAACTATTCAAATTTATTTATCTTTGTATATTATAAACTCAGAATCTAATGCTTTAATAATCTCATCTAAACATTATTTTGTCTTTGATGAATTTCATTCATATTATCATTTTCCGACTAATATATCTAATGGAAGTTTTTTTACACCCTTTTATCTTCATCATTCAACATCTTACCATTCAGATATTTGTCAAATGGTTGGGGCACTTCAATCTCTATTGGTGGTTATGTCAGGTCCTCATCATCTTGACATGACTGTTGAATTTGATCATATCTATTTTCCCTCACATGATTCTTGTTATAATCTCATGCCTTTAATTTAAAATACATCTTTTCAAAGAATTCGAGGTTTTCAAGAGGATCATCATGTATTTTATGATTCAACCGTTGAATGGTTGGGGCAATATTAATCGATAACCTCCATAGAAATAAATATGTTTCATCATTTTCTCATCCTTTCTAAGGGGGATGACATAGAAGAAGGTGCATTTGCAAGAAGTATTCGAGGTTTTTCTAATTATGATTTCCTTCGAAGAGGAAAGAATGTGGGGTTGATGAAAGTAGTCATTGTGACACATAGTTATTACCATGGGCCTACTAGTAGCATAACAACATGAGACATGAAAATTTATACTTTGAAAGTCTTTAGCTCGTGAGCTACACTACTCTTCCTAACTCAAAACATTGGGATATCAGTAAATCTTATGTTGTGTTCAGATGAAAACGTACAAAGTGGACCATGTCTATTTATGGGGTAAGTGGAAAGGCCAAAGTAATCTACATGATGAATCAATACTCCCCGAAGAACCAAGGAATTACACGAAAGAGTTAATGAAAATAAAGAAGCTATAATTCTACCAGTGTGTTGCCAAGTGCTATAGCAGCTTCAACACCCTCCAAAATTTTATGTTATGCTCATTTTTGGAGCCTTCCTTAGTCTTGTACATTGTTGTTACAAACACTAAGACTCATTCCATGTATATTTTTGGAGTGTTTTGGTCCCATTTGTTACCTAGGAAAAATGTCATCTCTTCGCATCTAGGCTATCACATTAAGTGTAAAAGATCATTCTGGTGGTTTCAAGGGTCCATCTTTCTGTTTATGAGTTTTCATAACCATATAAACACTTGTCGCACTCATTCATAAGGTTTGAGCACTATTGCACAATTGTCATAATGGTTGTCATAAAGTATATCCGGGTGGTGCACTTGCCATAACTAGTCATAGAGTGGTCACACATAGGAAAATGTATTGATTATGGGTCATGGGTGATCTATGTTATTGGCTATTCAATTATTCTAATTATTAGATCAAAATCAAAGATTTATCACTTCACACATCAGTCTCACTGGTCTAAGAGTTGACCATTTTCGAAGAGGCTTCCCGGACGAGAAACTTGACCTCACCCCCGGCCTACCTAGACTGTACATTACACTGTTCTAATCATATAGCTATGACATTGACCTGTGATTATGAAAAATACAAAGTTCCTACCTCCCAAGACTATTATAACATGCAATTCCTGAACCCAAGAGCTAGCCTTCACCTCTAGAATTATGCAATCCTCTTAGATAGTGTTGGCTTAATAGGGCCTGACCCAGGTTCAAAAATGTTTAGCCAAACAAATCCTGACGCTGTCAGCCCTTTCGGTAATAGTCCATGGAGAGCGGACTGAAGTCTCACTCGAGGTAGTATGGGAGGGTGCTGGAACCAGGTTTTCACACCTTGGGGATGTCTTGATGTGGTTTGGGTTTGCATGGAGCAATCCTATGCACTTTGTTGCTTAAGCGCAGTTGTCTACTTGGGTTAACTACCTTAGTCAAGCATGAATGCAATTTACCCTTTTCTGTGCATAATATTATTATAGACCTTTTGTTACTTACGAAGGTACAGCTCTTTCAGTTATTAATTAACATAAACAAACATGCACGTAATCATAAATCAAGAACAGATGTATAAACCAAAATCTAGAACAGATACATGATATTTCAAAATAAACTTATCTGTATTAATGCCTTTATCTGGTGACAATCCACTTCCTTCCCTATACACACAGCTACAGGTGTCCACACACATAGCTACCGAATCTACTAGGCCTGCGCGCACACAGCTGCAGAGCCTCTATCTCCTATTAGAACCCAAACTTGTACTTAGAGACTCAAATCTACTATCACTTTTAGACAACCCTATTACTTCTTCTATTACCAAAAATCTACCTTTTACACTTAGAGCCTTGCTCTTATTTATACATTCCCATGGTCCACGGACCATGAGTAGGCCGCCACATTCTAGATTAATTTATAATATTTTAGGGCGGACTACCCTTAGACTTGACCCATTACAATTTGCACTCTGTGCACTTCGCGAAGCTTTTACAATATAGTACCCAAAACTGTGGGCTTTAAGTGCCAAAACTATAATTTACACGAGGGATCTACTGCCTAACAGACCCCCAACACAATCATCGTGACTCGTCCTGAGTCACTTGTTGGTGCAACGAGACGCACTGCGAAGGCTTCGCAGTACACCATCCCTGTGAGTGATGTGTTGCACTTCGTTGTCCCATCCTTTCTTCTTGCAACACTTCTTCAAGCTCCTACTCCATTTCCCCTACTGATTCACCTAACTGATGATGATCATTCTACTTTGCTCAATCAACACAAAGTGGCTCCTCATAGGATTTTAGCTCTGGCTAAGATGCCAAAGCCATGAACTCTTTTTTCAAGTGCAGCAAGTTTGCAATCTCTGGTCCCGTATACTCAATATTTATTGTAGCTTGTGTTACATTTTTACAAGAGATGTTGTTGTCCGCAAGGTCCCAATATTCAAGTTTCATTGCACTTGTCCACGACCTTCTATCTTTTATGCCAAGATTCACCATCTTGCCTTTATCTTTCATTGATCGCTTACCTAACCACAAGTTTTGCAGCAATATCTGGACCAGTCATGCTATCTGTTTGGGAATTTGCGATATGTCTCTTACCACTGGCGTTGGGCTCAGCATAACGACTTCGACCATCGACATTACACAGTCCCAAAGGTCCTACAAAGCATTTAAGTATGACGGGTCCATATCTATCAGGTAACTCAATAACTTAAGTCTCATAGTGCCATGGTTTAATCGGTTGGCGACCAACTATGATTTATAAGCCAGCCAATATTCAAATTCGATTGTTCCCTCCTGTTCTGGTTCATTAATGCGATACAGACTGGAGATCATTTCAAATCCAGTATTGACTTCATATCTTAAATGCCTATCATCCGCTCCTTGGTGCCTCAGAGTGACCATCTTGTCATGAACAGTGACCTCAATCGTCAATTTCTTGCCTTTCTACATAACAGCGTAGCCCTTTATGTGCAACCGTGATTCCTATAATAAACACTTCATACGCGGAACCCTGTTTTCACGCAGATTTCCTGCAGACTCATTTATATTCTCGTGCCTTCTTTCAACTGCTTGAAGTGCTAAGACTATACTTTGGTCGGTTAGTCAGCCAGCCAGCCCACTTGTGTAGAGCTTCAGGTGATTGCCATTTACTTTTCCTAGGAAGGGCTTCCCATTAAGCTTGTCGAGCTAGATCGTGCCACCATCTGTGACCTCTTTGACTACATATGGTCCCAACCAATGCATTTGGAGTTTTCCAAGGAATTTCTCAAACTTTCTATCATATAGTAACACCAAATCATTGACTTTGAATGTGCCAACTTAATGTGGTGTTCGTGTTAGGATTTCTCGCGTTGTTTCTGTACCTACTGATGGAAGCCTACCAGAAATCGTTCTTCCTCTAGTTCTTCTAGTTGGGTGAGCCTATCTTCCAAGGCTTCGCGGTAGGCCATGCCTGTCATCACTGCTATCCACAAACTAGCTACAATGTATTCCATTGGCATGACGAATTCCATGCTGTAGACTAACCTGAATCTGCCCTGTCAATTTTTTGCATGTGGTTTTGTATGCCCATAGCATGGCAGGTATCTATAAATCCCAATCGCTTAGTTTCACGTTACATGCTTTGGTCAATGCAATCTCTAGAATCTTGTTGAATGCTTCTACGGTCCCATTTGCTGAAGGATGGTATGGTGTGCTTTGCTGATGATACACCTAGAATTCTTGAGTAAGTGCGATGATAGTTTCATTTAGGAAGTGTGTTCCCCAGTCACTCATTAGAATTTTCGAGCATCCAAACCACGTCAAGATGTTGTCAAATAAAAATTTCATAGTTGTAGCAGCCATGCAATCCTTAACCGGTTGTGCTTCCGCCCATCTAGTTAAATATTCTGTCGCAGTGATGATATAGCGCGCACCTGTCTTCCCTTGAGGGGTGATAGTCCC